>CAJPEV010000437.1:0-57500 GCA_905338385.1 Darwinula stevensoni
CCACTAAATCATCCCTCTGTACCTCGCCCCCTCGCCCACCTCCTTCTCCACGCTAATGAGCTCCCCTAGTCGCTCCTCCAAGCTACAAACTCTGCATACCTGGTATACCTCTCGTTCACTAGTCCCACCTACCCAATCCCCGCAATGAACGCATCTACACATCCTAGGCATCTTCATATTTACAGTCTCTCTCCCTCCAAACAGGTGTCAAATGTCATTAGACTCCCTTCAGCGAGAACGGTGTAGAGTATTGATATATGACAACTGGATTCAGGGAAGCGTTTATGGCGCCCAATGTTTGAGGTAGGCCTGTGAAAAAAATACTGACAGAAACATCACTGGATGATGGTGTCAGCGGTTACGTTACATTTATAGAGTGAAGCGGACGTTCATCATGCACTTGGATATCGAATATCGACGAAGCAAAATATCGGAATGCCGATATTTATCTGATCAGTTAATATCGGCCCGATAACCGATACCGATATAATATCGTTACATCCCTACTTTTTACAGCTCAAGTCCATGTTTGAAAATGCTAGTTATTTTTTTCCATTTTTCTTTTATTTCTAATCATGGCAGAAAAAAAATCACACACAAGATGGAACTGGATCCGGTTTTTAACGCTTCCATCTCCTGAGACCACAAGGAGCAAGAAGGGAACCCAAATAAAAGGAAGATCAATCAAAGACACAAGAGACAAAGAATTTCATGTTTAAATGCTAAACTGAATCTTGAAAAAAACCAGAAGACACAGACAATGTAAAGACAAGCAAAAACCGATTTGGTTTGTCCAAGAATTTCCTTTCCTCTTTCATTTCCAATTCTCCACAGGAGGAAGAGATGAGGATGTTAAAGTTTTTTTCCCTCTCTATCATACGAACTTGAAGGCACAGAATGGGTCCAGGTTCACGTGATGCCACATCTTCACACGGGAATGCCCAAGTGCATGAGGGAGGTAACAAACGCAGGTCTAAAGCCTCCCTCACATCCGATCATCCGATCGGGTTCACGTGAGACGACATGGCACACATCAAAGAAGGGTCAATAGCTGGACTTCTCTCCATGACTCAAAGGAACAAGACAAAAAAAAGACTAGACAAAGTACAAAGGGTCTGTGTCTTCTCTGGTGAGAGGGAGTAGAGCACTTTGGTCACACACTGGAGGATGAGAAAGTAGAAGGAAGATTGAGTGAAGAATTTAAAAAGGAGAGGGAAAAAAGTGACACGGCAGCAAATAAACAAGGAATTTAACTCACCCCCCCATTTCTGTTGCTGTTAAATAAAATCCACTCGATTAGGTGAAGAGACAAAGAGAGACTGAGGGAAAGGGAGACAAATTCAGCCAGGCAATGTTTATGTCCACAACAGTGACCATGATTTTTGTCTGGCAAAGGTGATGACGATGACTTTCCTGTCCTTGCTTTTTCTTGCACCACTGCTCACAAAATAGAACCACAGTATTTGAAGATGAGAAACTGCTGCTTTTTTTTCTGGCTTTTAAATCTTTTTTTTTTACTGTCTTGTAGAGAAGGAGACAATGAAACAAGGCGGCTAAGAGTCAACGCTGATATCCACCACGTCCACCAGGGCCAGGGGGACCACCACCACTTCCACCGCCACCGCCACCACCGCTGCCACCCCCACGTCCACCAGCCATGCGAGTATCACCACCACCCCCACGAGATGAGTATCCACCACGTCCACCACCCCGGTTCATCCCACTCCCTCGCCCCATTCCACCACGTCCACCCCCCATTCCACCTCCACCTCGGCTGCCACCTCCATCACCACCCATTCCCAATCGTGGCCGAGCTTTCTTCTCTTCCACGTTCAGTCGATGCCCTTGGTAATGAATAGGCTGCAAAGATATTCAACCAAAAAATTCAACTATCATCAATCACAATCAATAATAATACAGACAGTTGCATAATTACAACCTTATGGGGATCTAGTACTTCCTGACAGACATGTCTATACTTAAATTTCACCTTTAACACTGAAAGGGGAACTTAATGTACAAGTTTTGAAATGTGCAAGTTCAGTGGTGCCAAAATAGTTAAACTCATTTTTGAGTAAGTGCCCTCAACCACATCTGATATTAAAGCTCATGGTTTAAAATTTTTTTGTTGCAAGAAGGAATGTGGAATAAAGGAATGGAGAATCAAGAAACATTGAAGTGAATAAAGGAATATCAAAAAGAATAATAGAATGCTATCATGAATAGATGCATTTTTAAAGCAATGGAAATGAAAGAGTCATCTAAAGTGTGATAACTCTGTGTAATTGAAATATGTGCTCAACAAGGAAAAAAGACTTTGGAGTCTACAGTTTCAATAAGTAAAAACATATTTCCAAAAGGACCAGACAAGATCCATGTTCTGGAAAGGTGTTGACGAAGCAACCATTTATGCACTGCTGACAGAAAAATTGACTTGAGTTCATGAAGCACATGGTAGTCAACTAATGATGTATCAGGTAGCTAAACCAGGCATTAGTCTATGAACTTCTTTCAACAGTACACAAATGCTTAATTGTTTTCTTCTTTCTTATATTGACAAGATCCTAGAGCATGAATCACGACCAATTTGCCACAGGCCACTTTCAGAATGGAACTTATGCAATTTTTTTATATCTGCAGATTCTGTACAGGTTTTTTGAAGATAAATGCAAAAATTCAACTACACATTCTTGCTGCACTTCAAATGAGACATTCTTTTCCACTGCTATTAAAATACTCATGCCCCATAATGACTCACTGTCTGATTATATATACCACTCAAATAAGGCACAACCACCCTAGAAAGACAACTTAGACAACTGAAAAAGCAAACCAAATTGTGCATTCCCACCTCCTTTTATGATTAAGCCAAAAAGCAGTCCTTTTTCTTTAATACCCCCAATAAATTCTTGACATCCATATATACAGAGTGGCAACAAAAATTGTTTCACATTTCATTGACCTATATTTTCATTTTTTTATTATTAAAGTAGAAAATTAAATTACATGTCACACGATAAATAAACTTCTTGAGTTTGTCTATGTTCAAACTGTTCACTCCTTTGGATAATCACTTTATAGCATACAGCAGTGCTTTCAATAACAATTGTCCAGTGTCTTGTGCGTTATACCTCTGAATGCTGTAACCACAGAACATTTGAGTCTATCAATAATGCATAGATTTGTGGAGAACACCTTTCCTTAAATAAAATTCCATAAAAACTAGCAGTAAAAAAGCAGACCTTTCTGGCTTATCAAACAACACTATTCTTATTGCTGGATTTAATGGGGCTGTTTAATCTGGGGGGAGGGGGAAAAAAAACAGCAAACAGATTAGGCATTAGGTTTTTATTGTGGTCCCTAACAACCCTGAAGGCTCCCATCCATAAATAATGAAAATATAGGTCAATGAAATGTGAAACATTTTTTGTTCCCACCCTGTACATTAAGAATTTTGAGTTGCAGCTCTTAGACACCCCTTCGTAGCAATGAGTTTTTAGGCTTCAAAAATATCTAGTTAATGCAGGAAAAAAAAGTCAAGTAGAACAGTTTTGAGTCCATCAGATCTATAGGAGCAAGGATGTTGGTGGCTCTCACTTTCTTCTGAAGGATAGCCTTGACAACCTCAGCATCCTCAAAGACGACAAAGCCATAGTTGGGTGTGGTCCGGTCAGAGTATCCTCCACCTCGTCCACCACGGTCTCCAAGGGAACCAGGTTTCCGATTGACACGTAATTCCAAGACATGGCCATACCCCTCAAAGAACTCTTTCAGCTGTTCTTCACCAAGACTGTAAGGGATGTTGCCAACAAAGAGTTGCTGGGCGTCAGGATGATTCAGAGTGAGATTGGGTCGTCGAGGTCCCATTGTGTAACCATCTGAACCTCCTGCTCCTGTCCCATTCCCAGTCCCACCTGCATCAAATACAAAACAAACCGATAGCATTACAATTGCAACCATCAATGATTAAATGGATAACTCTTTGGCAATCTTCAAAGTAAAAAGGTCTTGTCAATCATGAAGAGCAAATTAACTTTCCCATAGTTCTAGGTCTGCAATCCACAAGGAAAAGGAAGTAATCCAAAAGTTAACTCAATTAGAGTTACATCCAGCAATCGAGGCAATTTGCAGAGGTGGAAGATGCAATGCTCCTACATTTGCCTTTTTTATATTTTGGGTATCAAAAGATGTACTAGAATTTCACCCTTTGTGAGCAATCAACACAGGGCTTAGGATAATCTCCATATTTGCAACATTAGCACTATCACCATACCAAATTTAAATAAAAAGCAAAATTGGTACTGGTTAAAGCAATGGATGAATCTTAAATCAAGATTCTATTCACACCCCAAGACACATGACCACTTAGCACTCCTGTCTCCAGATGTGGAATGCAAAAAAAATCCATGGTTATGAACCTGAGTAACCAAAACTGCCAAATTAAGTCTCCCAAGGTTAGAGGTTATTTGGGTCTTAGGTAAGGTAAATGTGAGATGGGGCCGAGATGGAAGAGGTGGTTAGCCAGGGTTCCAGAGCAAAGGGTTCTTGATCCTCTTGCAGCTGGTAATTATTTTATTACATTGTATCATTCTGGGTGTAATCTGGCACTAATCAAAATTCTCCCAGGCAAGGAAATGGATAGCATGGATGATGAGTTAACTTGCTTACATGCTTATCTGCTTTAAAATAAACTAATGAGACAGTTCTATATGATGAGATGCTCTAAGGTACAAGAACCAGTTAATAACAAACCAGTTAATAATAAACAATAGAAACAATAGCAAAAGTAAGCAGGAATGGGTGGAAATAGGGGTGTTCAGCCATCATCCTTTGAGAATAAAAAATGCAACCATTAGGTTGGAGGGTCAATCCATTTCAAGTCCAGTCATATGATTGAGTATTGTCTATTATAAGTAAAATACAGCAACAAACCATCATCATGAAACCGGGATCCAGTTGTAGAAGTTGGAGGAGGTCGAGTGTCATTCCTGGGATGAACCTGAGAGGGAGGAGATCCCATCCCTCGTCCTGTAGGCCCAGTGCCCCTAGGTCCTGGACCTGGGCCACCACGTCCACCATCTTTCTCTGAACGATAACTTGTCTGTCCCTGTGAAGGAGGTCCACTGGGGACTGCCCCTGATCCACTTGTTCCTGTTCCTCCTCCAAATCCACTGCTGTTACCCCCAGAGGATGCTCCCTTGAATAAGTTTGCATAGGTCTTTGGCTCCTGGGCATGAGCTGTTTAGGAGAAAACAAAAGCACTTTCTCAAGTAATAACACCCATCACAGATAGTATGGCAATGCCAGTAACTGTAGCAATCAAAGGCAGCTCAGAATAGTGACCTCAACACAGAATCCCAAGGTTATTCACAGGCAACAGGCAATTTGCCCAACCTTGTGGAGTCTCTGGCGCAAATTACATCATCATGGCAGCACTGTTATTGTGATGTTACCAGGAGTAAGTACATTTCAAGCCATCCCATGAAATTTACAAGTTAAAGAGGTCTAGATTCATATCTCCATGTTGTAATGGATGTTAGAACAGCATTATAGTGAAGCATGAACAGAATTAGCACACAAAAAGACAGACTGAAGTGTTCAATAGTAATTGTAGCAGGGCATCCAGAATTTGGATCTGGGGAGGAACTGGAACTCCTGCTCAATTCCCCCAGACAGGACACAATATTGGAGAAGGATGCTGATGGATGTAAGGGAGCAATGGAATAAAGCAGTATGTCCACAACAATCACCACAAGAGTGCCTATAATACACTGAATTAGTACAAACCTCTGATCCATATAATGCTGCACCATAAAAACAATTATACCTTCACGTGCATTGTGTTGTGCCAGTACTCTAACTTGTAGGTATTCAAGTACTCTTTTTGTAGCAACAATAATTCCATTCCTTTTCAGTCCCATTTCTTAGTGCTAAATGAAATGAGAAAATAGTATTCCTAGGAACTGCCTTGGACTCTGAAAGTAAATTGTCCTACTGAAGACCAAGTCAATGTCAACAGCAAGCATGATGATATTCTGAAAGAATACTCTATAAGGAAATCAAAGCATGGTAATTCTGGCTTGAGAAGTAGCATAGCATGAAGCAAGGGATCCTAGATGCTGGGAAGTGTCATTCTGCCTTTTGTACTTTGTAATGAGGATCATCTACTAATGATCACATGTTATCAATTTGGATTTTAGGATGCTCACAGAGCATCCAGCCTTAGAAAGGAGAAGGGGGGAAAAGCCAGGAATAGGCCTTGAGATTTTTTCCCTTTTGATTTGCTATCAACTATTTGAAAGTAGCACAGACAAAAGTGGCTAGTTCTCAGAGAAAGAAATACAGGATGGTAGAACATAAAGAAGAGACTGGAGGCATGGAGACACTCATTTCTGTGAATATATCTCTGATGATTCCTGGTGACTCCTCATGCAGAGGGATAGAATAAGTTTGGTCAAATCAGCATAGGAAAAATATATTTCCCCCTCATAAACCTGAGGCAACAAATCAGAATTTCCCAGGAAGGACATGTAAGCAGACTGGGTCAGCCCCCACCCACCTGCATGTCTCTGTTCCTGCGAACCTCGTTCACAGGTTGGCAAGGGTTTTCCTAACCTGGGTCAAGTAAATCAGGAGATGCCAACCATGTCAATGAATTAGCTCCCTTATGAGTGAAACAAGAGTCCTTCTTGCTCATAACTAGATTGAAAACTTGTTGGAAAATAGACAAAGAGACTCTATCAATGCGTTTCAATTCCTTTTAAAGGTCCCATGAGAAAATAGGAGAGACAGGATCAAAGGGCTTTTGCAGCTGATTCATGACTTCTGAGATATGCACATCCTGCATGTTATACTAGAAACACAATTCCCCTCTATAGCAACTATGGTGGACAGTTGTCAAAGGGCATAATTAACCCTTTCCCTGACACTGACATCTTTTCATGTCCAGGAGACACCAATGCCTCCTCCACTGATGTCTCCAGAAGGAGGTTGGAGATTTAAATTTCTATCTGCCAAGGAAAGGGTTAAAGCACTAGTGTAAACCTTGACCTCTCCAGTGACTTCCTTATCTTAACCACATTTTACATTTACACAGCAAATTCAAGGGCAAACATACACCTTATTCTAAGTCTATGTAATTTAAAAATTTACAAATACAAATAAATTACATAATCACTAAGGGATGAAAGAGGAACTTGAAAACAAACCTTGAGGTTCAGATACAGGTGGATGAGAGTCTTCTTGTTCATCATGAGGGGGCTCAGGGGACTTGTTTGAAGGATGTGGATCTGCATGATCAGAAACAGAGTTCTCTTCTTCCATTGTATCACTCCAACGAGTCATCCCAGTCTCTTCCTTGGCTGCATCTTCCACTTGTGCAGCTGAAGCTGTTGAAGGAATAGGGGCTGGAGCTGTTTCTTGTGTCATTGGTACCACTTGGGCTGGGGCAGAATAAGTTGGCCCACCACGGGGTGGGAGGGCACCTTGAGGATTCCCTGTCCCTGTTATAGCCGACCCACTTCGTATGTCATCCACTGTCTTCATCCCCGGTGGATGTGGAGATGGAGATCCAGTTCCATTCATCGTCACCACCTGTTAGGGAAACAGCTTTTTGCTAGTATGTATTCTGAAGGTTGGCAACAATTCATGGCTCAAGGTTAGAAGAAATTTTACTGTATCAGAAATTCTATTTTTGAAAGGAAGTATGGAATACCATACAAGTATTGAGTTGTGGCAAATAGGAATAGGCAACACCATGATTTGTAACTTTTACCAACACCTTAAGTTTGAGATTTGATTTTCATTATGTAAATGTACATCAAAAGCAATAGATGAATCAACTAAAGCATGGAGGGAAAACTGAGAAAAGGTCAGTTTGCAATTTCAATCAAGAAATAAGTGAAAAATTAAATGCTTAATAGAGGGTGGGTAAAAAAAACCAGAACTATGAGAACTACTAGAACATAGTCCCATAGAAGTTTTCTCAAGACATGATTCATGCAAGAAAAGTTTTCCTACAACCACACTTATACCACACATTATTCAAGCAAGGGCACACCTCATCATACAAAAGAATATTTAATGGTGTTTGGAATATTAACTTTTAACTTATATTGGAGGGGATCTAAGAGATCATGATGACTCCAATCATATGAGGGTAGTGTGCCTGTAGCACATGTATTGGGAAAAAAAAAACTTTCAAGAAGCACATGATAGCAATGGGAAAGCTAATCCCCTTAATGACCTCATTCATCCACTAGGTTACAGGAAATATCAGAGAGAATAGCCACATGACATGTTTAGAGACATGGTCACATTTTCAGGGTTGTAGGATTCCCCCTCCACCTCTCACACCTCTAGTCAATAAGTTTAATGAATAGAAATAAGTAATTCCTTTTCCATATCAAAATAGTCCACATTCCTAAGCACTTCAAAAGAAGTTTCTTCATCATCCATTTCAAGGTCAAACACTCACATATAACATAGGCCTACCCCTTCTGAAGATAGGATATTTTAGTAGAAGCATATCTACCTGCTACTACCCCCTCCAACCGCAACAAGAATCCTAAGGGGAAAGGCTCCCCATCAAAAATGGCAATTATTGCTATCTCAGACTAGAGTGCCTAAGTTGGAGAGAATAGAATGTGGGATACATGAGGCTGACAGGGAGGGAGCAGGTGCTAGGACAAAACTGAAGAGCAAAACTTTTTTTGCAGAACACAAGACATACACTCAAAATTCAGAATTGTCCCACAGAATGCGAGACAGTTGGTCAACCTACTGTTGCCTAGAATCCATTCTCAAAGTGTTGAACCAAATCAAACAGAACAGAGAAAGGTAAGGGATCCAAACCTGCAGTCTAAGCTGTGTTGTCAGTAAATTTGGTTCTACTCATAACCATTAGTCAGACATTCAATAACATGATGCATGATGATCTATGTTGATAATGTCAAGTAAAAGTATTTACAGATGCAATCAGGTTGAAGACTTAGTCCATGTACCTGTTCTGGTCAAGAACCTTATGATGTAGCCCATGACACATGTAAAAGTGTCTAATATGAACAATTATATAAAGTAACCTGATTTAATATATATGTGAAGGTCAATATGAAACTAAATTTCCCAATTCTCTGAGGATACAGTTCCAAAATAAAGATTTGCAACAAAAAAGTAGCTATATTGTACATTTAGAAAGATAAAGTTTGCATGTATAACTGGTTATTTCTGAAGATTAGCTATGAAAAAGAAATTAATGAGATGCAGATTGAACTATACTTCGAATTTTCCCCTCAGAAAATACATAACTTACAGCTCAACAAAAATCCACTTGTTCAAGCATCCATGGGTGAAACACGAAGAGGAAAGAGACCCAGCTTCCTCCCATCAACATCCTTCTTTGAACCTTAACTAGCTATTAGAGCACCCTTCAAGAGTACCAATATTGGTTGTTACTCGAGGTGGATCATTAGAAAAAGTGACCATAGAATACTGAAAGCAGATGAGGCAATAAGATGAAACAAGACCTGGGGATGATGTTCGGCAAGAGGAGGTGGAGGAGGAGCTCCTTCTGCCTCTATTTCATCTGCTCCCTCTTCTCCTCCTTCCTCATCTTCAAAAACCTCATCCTGAAACATAAGATTAAGATCACATGTAATAGGGATAGCCTCTTAATAAAGCACAAAAATCATGGTAATTCCAGTCCTCCATACCTGATATCGAAAGATGTCATTATGGACATAGTACTTGCGAGGGGATTGTGGTGCAAGCACAAAAGTCTGCATGAAACGTCGCATGGGCTGACCTTTGTTGGATAATTCTCCACTGACCTGCATTACAAGAATAAAAATGTTAATTGTCCCACAAGGACCATGGAATTTATATAACATGGGCCTACCATGATGACCACTCCATTGCTCAAGGTGGCATGAGCATCCACTTGCCGGATCTTTGCATGGCAGTCTCGGAATTCCAAAGAAAGGATCTTGCGATGAATGTCCTGCTGGCCAAAGACAGGCTTCAACACCTTCTCTGAGGTGTCTAATCCCCCATGCACAAAGCTGGACTCATGGCTGTAAAACCTATAAAGAGAAAATTGTACACATGACATATGGATGAAGCAGCACAGAAATATTCTGAGGGGCTTTGCACTTACCGATGAAGGTGCATGGGGGACTTATTGAGTACAGTATAATACTGTCTCACAAATTCCAAGCCAACACTCTGGGGGCTAGGCGTTTCCATCACCATTGCTGTGCATATAAGCCTTCAATATCGAAACGAAAAAGGAGTGTTCACCTAATAGAGAAGTTTCAAGGGTCACGTTGTGAGCATTTAACACGCCTGGCTTCTTGCCTTTCCCTTCCCTCTTCTTACTAATAAGCAATACCTCTTGTCCCTATTGGGGATATTTTATGCAGCTCCCATTCAGTGAGAGAATCTGAAAAGAAAAGGTCTTTTTTTTTTACTCTTTTCAGTGAATAGTAAAGCTGTAGGCTTATATAAGCATTAATATAACTAGTCCTACAATTAAATCTGCAGGGTGATTGGAAATTCACTCTTCTTAATTTGTAACTTTTGCTCCAATAAGGATGGAAACTTGTACCTTGCAGTGCAATAAATTTTCAACATAAGGAGTAACTTTTCAATCACCTTGTATAGAGACAGGTTTACATAGGCTAGGCATTACATGGCTTTCCTTACTTAAAAGTCATTCACAGACGTGGGTCTACTCTTCAGAACATCCTCAATATGTATAGTTCATCAGTGCAAAGTCAACCATGAGGATAGGCTTTCAGCATTGACCTTAGAGGCTGAGGCCAATAAATTCTGCAGACGCAGAACTATAGCAACTACCAAAGGGAAGGTGGTTGCATTCCAAAGTTATGCAGTAAGAGCAAGAGTATTGAGGTATTCTCATCCCCAGGATTAAGAGGGTTTTTGGAAAAAATGAGAACCATTCCATGGAAAACCTCATTCCCTCAGCTGTCTCTGGTACAAATGCTATGCCTATGAACTTTAACTTTGAGCATTCTAAAGTGAGCTTATCCATATCTGATAAGAAGGTTCATAATTCCCATAATTTTGTTAATCACTAAATTTTATGGGCACAAGTTTTCACTAGTCCTCCCCCCCCCCCCCCCCCCCCCCTCTTTGTTATACAAAGCTGATATGGGGGAACATACAATCATCGTGAGTCCATGAAAGAATTACATCAGTCCATGTGTACTGTTCATGATAAATCAGAAAAAGCAGCTCTGGCATTCCCTGCCTTGGGAATTATTATAGATGAAAACACAGATTTCAGGCACAAATGAAATGATAACAATAAATTTAGAATGTGTGCAGGTGGGAAAGTCATCCATAGAGTTGCTTGATAGTTATAATTGATGAAAAAGCAGCTGAAAAAATTGTATGAACTGAAAAAAGTGCATATGCAGTTAAGAATGATGGATTTAATATCTTATGTTAGAGATGATTCTGATGAAGGATCATATCATAACAGGAGCACTACTACATTTTAGAGGGGAAAGGGGTGGCCATCCCCCTTGGTTCCTGGAGTGAGGTATTAAAGTTATCTGAAAAAGTGGAGGAATAATAATAGCAGGAAAAAGTTGGTGACCGTGTGGGCCTAACCTCTAACTTTCATGCAAGAAAGCCTGATTCATCTGGAGATTAATATGGCTTGACTCATCTTTGCTATAGTTCACTTTATGAGTAGTTTTGGCCTTGCAACAAAACTAGGCCTATGAAAATTTTCCTTAGCAAGATCGTTCACTGTGCACAGATGCGAGACTTAGATGGTGACAATAACACCAAGCAGACCCGCTGTTCACTCCAGGAGTAACGTGCGTCATCTTCAGGTCCCAGAGGGTACTTTGAGAACAGCTAGATGACTAGAGGCAAGAAGAATATGAGGGAATCCTTGGGAACATGAACGTAACGGCGTAAGAGGAGATAAACCCCGTCACGTTAAACGACGAGAAAGAAATCCGCGTGACGGAAATCGGCGACACGGCGAGGACAGGAGAACCTGCGGTGCGGTGTTGCCAAATCCCTTTCCTCGTCTCGAAGACAAGCCCACTTTCCCCCGCCCTGTTCCCCACTGACTCGACCGATACATTCAGCTGAAACTTGCCCTTCAAGCCCCAAATCTCGTAATGTCCCAAAAATGTATTCTCTGTTTTCACAGTGAAACATCGGGAAAGATCCACTCACCACCCGTCGAATTTTTCATCATGCGAGAATTGCTTTGTGGTCGATGGCCTTGAGCATCCCATTTCGTGCTGATGCAGCACAACCAGAATACTGCAACCCAAAAGTGGAAAGTCCTTCGATATAAAAGAAAAGTGAGAATGTGTGAAATGACATCCCAAAAGATTTAGGGGCGTAATTCACCAGTCTCATCATAGGTGGGCTGAAGTTTATTAAGTGTCTCATTTGTTTGATATTTTCAATTGGGGGTGACTGCAGTGAAAGCTGTGAGGCCATTTACTATTTTACTGATGTGGGCAGCGCGAGGGGGAGGGGGGGCAGCAGAGCGAGTTAGGGAGAAAAAGATTGGTCTGCTGAAGTCATAGGCCATAAGCGAAGCGTGGACAAAAGTGGGAGAACAGAGGAACCCAAAGACACTGTTCTCAAGCATTTAATGCGTCCTTTCCTACTTACTATTGGTTTTTTTTTCTGAAAAGCCTCAATGATGCTACACTGATGGGGGAGGCACTCCTTTGGGTTACGCTGACTTGCAGTGCATACAATTACGATGATTTTCGATTGATTGCACTCCCCCAGCTCCCTCCTAAATGGGACTACATATAATGAGATTTGAGCGAATTCTGCGGTCTCAAAATAATTACCCTTTGCTAAGTTGATGACTGAAGTCAGAACTAAGTACTTCCCGCTTCCGTCAAAGCAGAGGAGGTGCAACCAGTATATGGAAAATCACTGTAGGGCAAAATGGAGGGAGGGGGGAGGTTTCGACCCTCCTCGCAAAGCTTTTGCACAGACTGTTTGGCTCTCCCTGAGATTTACACTTCCACTTCATGCATTCTTCATTCAGTATCACGTCAACGATTTGCAGATTAATTCGTAAAGCATTCAATGGCCCAAGCAACACGTGACGTTCATGCAACGTTGTTGCAACGTGACTTGAGCTAAAAGACGTTGCAGTAACGTCGCATAGACGTCACTTTCGATGTATATGTTTATTTGGAGGCTATTTATAATGCGCATGCAAAGGGAAGGATGAAGCCAATGCGAAAAGTTGTGAATTGTATATCACTCTAGAAGCTTTGCATTGTCACATTCATGCCCATAAAGATCACGGCCTTACTGACCTTGGGTTGCTCTATTATCATAATGCAGCTTACAACCTATGCAGCTACAAGAAGGCACTGGACTGCATATCGCTTTTACATTTGTGTAAATGAAGCTGCGACACGTATTGTGAATTCTAATGGGAAAGCGAGATCGTTCAAACCCGTAGAACAATGTTTGAGGCTCTACATCAGCTTCAGTGTTAGTGTTGCCTTATAGGTTTCCCATACCATTGACTGGGATGCTCTGGATTCTGTCTGCTCTTTGCGTGAAGAAACTCTTCCAGCTTCATGTATCTTTCCCTCCAGTTGCAATTCTCTTCATCAACCTTGGGCTATGAAAGTTGCATTCTTCATAAGGAAACTTTCCAACTTACGCTCCAGAAACTACTGAGGACGACACTCTTCTGGGCAAGGCAACTTATATGGGCTCTGGCCAAACTTTGGAGCTTCGGTCGCCCGAATTTTTTTTGGGGGGGGGGTTTCAAAGCGAACAGAGCTGTGGAATCCCTTTTTGCACCCAAATGAGCGCCCATGTACTTTTAGAGAGCTTATCGGTAATCCACATTCGCATTGCCAATTGACGTCTATGCAATTGCCATGGATGAAAAAGACAAGTTATACATAATTATGGTATTCGCTAGGTGCAATTTAGCTTAGTTGTGCGAAGGGACAAAGTCGTCAACCATTACTTCTATCCTCGTGCCGGATGCGCCTCTTCTCACTCAAGTGTTCAATGAAGTTTCAATTTCCGCTCTGCTTATGCACGATTTCGAAACAATATAAACTCTACATATAAAACGATTCCTCGATCAGCGACTGACCTAAGCACACCTTTCGTGTTTCATGCCCCCATTAATACAATGAATTCTTGTTCATTATAAAGATCATGAGCTTTCCTCCCCAGACTTTTCCTTCACGAGCCGCCATTGGGTTAAGGATTATAAGAATTCCACTTGTGACGAGCTCCAGCGTGTGCGTGGATTTCCCGGTGTTACTCAGTACTGTCATAAAAATATATATATATATAATGGATCCCTCCTTGCTCTACTTAAGGGGAGACTATGAATAAAAAAATAAAAACTGAGATGCTTTGCAGAAAGTAAAAAATTGTTGGTACCATTGAAAAACGTGTATTCCAAAGATCTTTTTGCAACATAATTTTTACACCAAGCTCCAGAGGTTTGAGATATTCTTGAAAGACCTATAATATTAGCACATCTGGCATTTCCCAAGCCACAAGCAAAAAAATCAACCAAATTTCAGGTCTCTGGCACCAATATTATAGGAGTAATTTGAGAAATGGTAATTGTATGCAATATGTATAGTGATTTTTTGCTCATAGTCTCCTCTTGAACCCTGTCTGAACTGTGCCATGTGTTTTTCAAATAGTGGAACACGTAATGCCAAGTTTTCATCTACCATACAAGAGAATTCTCTGCCCACCTGTCATATCATTCTTGATATGGACTGCATTGAAATACAAATTCAAAATAATCTGACTGAACATCTCAACGCAGACGTCATAGGTCACCATTCAGAGACTACATTGTGTACACAATTGCATTAACCCATGAATTTAAGTCACAATTGTAAAGAAACATCTGCAATAATAATTCAACCTTAAGCCAGAGGGCTTTCCTACAGATTTCAGTCATGCAGAATAGTGTCCACTGTCATGGATTATGAGATGCAACATCCTGAGAATCATAAGCAAGCATGAGAGAAATATATGAAATGAGGTGCTGATTTGAGTGGACACAGGGTTTGAAAGGGTTAAAGTCACATTGGAGGCAGATTGATAATGGCAATGCAACCAGTGACAGACTGACAGAACCTTTAATCCTTAAATTGGCTATTATGCCTTTAGACAACCTTCACTTGACAAACATGGAGCCTTATCTTTAAGGTATGTATTTACCAAGGAACTCATTACCAGTACAATTTTTCCTCCTGTGGAACATCATGTGATAATTATAATATGAAGTAGTATGTTACTTGTCAGGCTCAGCAAGGAAAAATTACTCAACATGTGATTAAAGAGGAGAATTGAAATTCTCCAGGCAAGATTTGCTTTGAATTCACTAAGGTAAGATGAGGACATGGATAGCTGGAGTGATGAGAATTAGTCCTGAGAGAGGAAAACACACAGATGTCCTCAGGATAGTATTCACATGTGAATCAATGAATGGAAATTGTACAAATCTTGCAATGACATCGAAAGAGACTGAGAGGCAGATTTCTCTTTACTCCACTATATCAAACCCTCATCAGAAATTGCATTCCAGCTAGCCTGAATTTCTTTCTCTCTCTTTTTTTTTTTAAATCAAATTTTACTATTGTCTTGGTTTCTCTCGTCTGCCTGCTGAAAGGGCCAAGTGTCAAAAAACTCATGTGATGGCAACTCTCACTTTACTATCACCAAAGATAATTAAAAAAAAAAGGATGAAAGATGGGTTTATAAATTGTTCAACCGGGACAAATCCTCATTCAACTTACAGAGACCCAAGACAGCTTTCACAAGTGTTTCTTTTTTCACATCTATTCAAGCAAACCAGATAGAGGCAGATTCTGGAGAGGCTCACGGATGAAACATGAAAGTGGGAAATGAAACAAAAGGCAATGAGCAAATGGAGAGAGAGAAAGAAATTGAAAATATGAAGAGGGAAGGAAGGATTGGATGGGAAGTGAGGAGGAAGGGAGATAGGGCAATGGGCAACTGGGAGGGAGGGGATGACAGGATAGGATAGGGTGGTCTTCATCACATGGCGTACTTGCGAGTCCATTCCCGAGCCAGCTCATTGTACTTCTGTTTGTCCGTTTTGTAGATGCGGGCTATCTCAGGGACCAATGGGTCATCTGGGTTCGGATCACATAGCAATGAGCAGATGGAGAGTAGAACTGCAATAATACAGACAGGAATTCACAACTTGGCAAAATATAATCTAAAGTAATAGCTCTAGCACAAAAAATGAAACTCTTTCTAACCAAGAGGTGCTAGCTCAAGCAGGTGCATAAGAGGTGTTTCTGATTTGTCATACTACATCATGGTCTACTTCAGCGGTTCCCAGACTTCATTGAATTGCAACCCACTTGCTGATGTTCAGAAAATTTCACGACCCACCGGAATTCAGAACGAGGTATTTTCAAAGTAATCATGACATGAAGAAAAATTATCTACCTTTTCTGCGGGGCATGTTTTATCCTGAGCGGAATATGAAAATGGTGATTTTTTATTCTGGGAAAATGTACACGACCCACCTTGATGCCTCTCGTGACCCAGTTTGGGAACCACTGGTCTACAAGTTTGGATGCTTTTATTAAGCAAGAAGAAGTTGTAGTGTCACTCTTCAGCACTAAAATTTTGTTTACCTGACAAGCATAACAATATCCCACAGGCTCAAAATGATTCAAGATGTTGACTTCCAACAAATTAACAAAAAATACAAATTTCCTTTATATGTACACTATCTTTAATAGCATTTGCATATTTTTGTGAAAATAACCATGAATATTTTAAAGAAACTAAAAACTTTCTTTCCCTGTGTTTGATGTAAGATCAATAGGAAATGTTTGTCAGTAGAGTGTTACTTTTTAGTTTCGTAAGCAGTTAGCTTGTAGTGTCATCAGCAAGAGGGCAATTCAACCTAGATATGCCTGACATTCTATAGGTATGATGACATGCAGAGATGTGCATGAAAAGTTCTCTACCATAGTTCATTGTCAATCAACAGATGGCACTAGTGGCATACAACAAAGAAATAGTTCAGTCTGTGGCTAGCAAATGCTTAAGCTGTGTCTATTCAAACAACTAAGACATGTCAGAAGTTCATAGTGTGCATATCTTCACACTTTCCTATATATATGTCGTATGCAAGTTGACCATGCTGTGCAAGTTAAATTTGCATGGTAATTAATTGTGCAAGCTGAATTTGCACAGCCAAATTGTCCTGGGTTAAATGAAACAGTGCATCACAGCATGCAGGTTAAACTTGCATGGGCAAGTCCTTGTTAATGTGGATTACACATTTTCATGCAAGTTCAGAGAAGCACTTCATCTTGACCAGAATAATGATCATATGCCTTCGGCTAGACATTGAATTGCTCATAATTAAAGAATCTGTATCAACTTTGTCAATGCCAGCATTCATGCCTTTCTGTCAAGTACAACTTTTTTGAATTCCATTAATTTGTTGGAACATGTCTATGAATGACTGATAGCATTGAAATTTGCATTGGGTATAATCATTGAACTGGGCTTTCGTGCCCATTATCACAGATTTGAAGGTAACTAATCAGACAAAAACCATTAGAGCTGTTGAACAAGAATGTCCACTCTCACTCATATTGCACTGAACAAGGTGAGAGAATAAGGCTGTCAGTAAAAGCAGAATGATGACATCCCCTTTATCATTTTCCCAAAGCCAGGCATCCTGCCTGTATTCTCAATAGAAATAATCTATCTTTACATCCTTAGGGGGCTAGATATCCCTCCTGAACTTGCACAAAAGTCTATTGTGTAGGTTATCTAGCAAAAGAAAAAAATAGTGCAAGTTAACATGCATGTGGAAAATTGGACAGGTTCAACTTGCACTCTATATTTTATGCAAGTTCAACTTGCATACAACATATAGAAATCCAGGCATATCTGGGTTAAAAATTAACACATTCACTGCCATACAAGACTTAGCTGTTTTCACGCCATCTTCCTAATAGTTACTTATTTCTTCAAGAGATGTCATTCAAATATCTTCTTACCTACAAGGGTTGCATAGAAGATACCTCAAACATTACTAAAGGCATGTTGAAAATTTTCTTTCTTTTAAATCCCTGGCAGTGAATGTGTTAAAGTGACACCAGTATGAAAATTATATTTTCTATAAGGAAGAAAGAAATTCCTGAAACATTTCCTAAGTTCTTGGTTGTGGATAGGCATCAGGAACAAAAAATGGGTGAGATATAAATCCAGAGAACCATACATGATGCCATCAAATAAAGTCAAGGGACATGGATGCAGTCATGCTTCCATCATGAACAGTATTTGTCACATAATGTGGCAATATGTGTTACATATCATTTTTAAATCAATTTTTTTTTTAGAATTGGAATAGTATAAGTTATGCAGTCCTATTCAATAATGCTCATAAGGCTTCCTTTGGAATTTTTGTTTTTCATGATCTGTATAGAAAATGTAACTCAAAACCCAGGGGTTGTTCAAGGCAGAATGACACCTCCACTAGATTGTTTCAGATCACTGGGGAAGCTACTCGATGACAGCTATTAATTTAATATGCCTTATGAATTATGCACAGAACTAGTTAGCTCTAATTTAAACTTGCAAATAAACTCAAAACATGGTATCAGAGGTATGAAAGGAAATTTCAGTCTGTCAATTTGACCCCTATACCTTTCTGACATGCAGCACAACAGGACATGCTTAGGCTGTGACATCAACAGAGTCACTTGGAGGTATCTACAACCTCACTGAATCACCTGCTACATTACTTCCTAAAAGTAAATCATTAAATGCAACACAAGATGCTTTGCAATATGAAAATGAAGATAAGGTAACTGAATGCCCCATCAAGCAATTTAAATTCATATTCTATTTCAGCTGTGAATGAAAGCCCCTGCATGATTTTGTGAAGCAGGATTAAAGGATAGTTTAGAACTGACCTTTGGAGATAGTGAGGGCAGGAGACCACTGAGAACGAAGAATGTCCAAGCAAATACTCCCATTGCTATTGATGTTAGGATGATATATCCTTGTTGTGAATGCTACCTGCACGAGGAAAAAATCCAACCAAAGCTCTAATCAGGAGGTCAAGTTGATGGGGTAAAATTCCAGACTCTAAAAACTGACTGCATATGGCAGCAAGTATAATAAATTATGTTACAGGAGCATAATTGTTGAATGAGGTCTGAGCTAATGAAGCTCTCACCTTTGGTGGCTTGAATGGATAATCAGTGGGGAAATGTATAGTGAGGAAAAACACTCCACCTTGGTATGGACTGTCAGGCTGCAAAAAAAAAAGTACAGTAAAGACATCAAAACCTTTTAATTTCATAGCAACAATGATTATTTGTGCATGAACAATGTTCAGCCTTAGATTTCAATTTGCATCTTAGTCATAAGGCTAAGAAATGATTTTGTGTAAGTTTAAATTTAAATTTCCAAAGTAAAAAAGTTTTATTTTTAAAAATACTCTAAAACAAGGCAAGCCTTTCTTAAGAAAAAGAAAAGTTGACTAACCTAATACTGAATATAACCTAATACCACAGAAAGAGAATTTGACTTACTGGCCCCATGATTGTAGCCTGCCAGTGAAACACTGTAAAAGAGGAAGGCAATAAAATGTATTCAATCAACAATTACAGGGGATTTGTATAGATGTGGACAAATTAATGTCAATTTCACAGAAAAACTTTTTTTTCAACTCAACCTCTTGGTGATTTCTAAGCAATGCATGTGTTAGTCACAAATAATGCATACAGTAGAGGACCCTCCCAATCTCAAAGTCATAATAATTATTTCATAGTTAGACAATTTCCCATTTGCTGGAAAACCATAGATGTCCTACGAAATAAGCAGAGAACTATAAGAGAGAACTTTTGGATGTTTTGAACACATTTTCAGGTTACAAGTTTCAGGAGACAAGTGAGAAAGATGGAGGGTATTGAAAATTGATAAGAGCTTGGGCTGGTAGCCATGCCTTTGAACTTTTGCTCAAGGCAAGGCACAAAAAACTTATCTTCCACTGAAAGTCATACTTTGGGTTGGTTTTTTCTTGCACATTGTTGTATTGCAGTTTTTACCACATTAATGATAAAAGAATTAACACGAATCAATCCAGAGAATTTACTTAACATTCCTATGGAATTTCTCTTGCTTTAGGGTGGCAGATCAGAGTCTAGTCACTCAGAAGAACCACTAGTTTCTTGTCCATTTTCTACTTGATGTCTCCAGAATATTTGCTCATGGTCTTGCTTTGGCAGAAAGACTTTATGGATCTTACCATTGCTAGGAACATATACAGTAAAAGTTTTGTGAAAATAGCACGAGAGAGAGAGAGAGGGTAGTAATGCATAGGTAAAAAATTATTATGTTTTTAAATTATTGGTCTCTTTTACTATACTTTGTACATAAATGGTTCATGAGACATCTTTAGAACAGAATGCACTTCATCCAGCATTTAATTCAAAGGCTTAATAACTTAATTTACTCAGTGATTAGCAGTGGGGCAGGAAAATTCCAATAACTCATCAGGCATAGCATGCACCTTCCAACAGTCACGTATGCATATTTCCAGGAGGGCAGTGTCCATATGGACACTGCATGGGTGTGCATGCTACACAAGCTTAAATATTGGAAATTCATTGAAGGGAAACACTACAGGATGCTTTTCCTTATACTGAAAATGAAGTTCAGAAGAGCTTTATCAGTCAGATGCAAAACCATTTGCTCATGACACTGATGCTTTCTACCATAGCAAAACTCTGCAAGAAATTCATGCAATTGCTAAAACTGATGTAAAAAAGTTTAGTAGAACAGTTCCACATTAACATACAGACTCTGAATCTAATGACTGATTGCATAGTGTTCTATGAACCCCACAAAGATAAGCATGCAGATAGGCACTTCTTAAGTGAATAATCACTAAAAGAAGGGATGAAAAAATATCTAGGTATAAGCCAGAATAACAGAATATGAACTTGTAACTAGAGGGTGTTTAAAAAAGTCACATAATACATGGTATAAGTATTAGTCTTTTATGAAGCATTCAAGTTTCATTGCTTTCTCCTTTGTTGTAAACACCATTAGCTTAGCAACAATGGATAAGTACATCCAAGAATAGGCTTTAACTTATGGCCTAAGATTCAAATCAGAGACTATTAATATTCTTTGTTCATGTGAATGATCTATGAAGGCAAATCAGGTATAATGATGCCCAGATGTATGCTGATACCAGCATCTTCTACTTTCACTCTTCTTTCCACATTATGAAACTAAAAGTAGAGCAGGACTTTACAAACTAGTCTTCAAACAGTATGCACACAGCCATGCATCCCCCCAACAACATGCAATAATGACAAACATTGGGTATAAATCTACATTTACTACATAAAGGTCAAAATTCTATCCAAACAGACATTTAAAAAATTTTTCTAAACTTTTTAGATGACTTTCAAGAGCCACCTAAAAATAAAACTAAAGCTTTAAAAAATAATAACCCAACCCAAGCTCAGAGAGCTTTCTCAGTGTCTGGAAAGTCCTGAAAAAAATGATGCCCTGCTAATATATGTTTATTTCATTTTATTGATCTTGGCTTAAGTTAAGGCCATTCTCTGCTTACCTTGGAATGCTCTAGTCATGGCATCAAGAAGGAAACTGAGGGCATTCATACAATGTCATTTAAACAATGGATGTCACGATACAAGCAGAGCAAACAAATTCAACAGCAACCTGGGAAGGGAACTTTGGTTGCATGACGGGTTCCACTCAGAAGATGCACAATGGCCCAGGTTTAAAAAATTATTAATAGAAAATTTCTAGAGACTTTTGTTCTCATTTTCTCCTAGCAATACATAACAGGATTATTTCTTGCAAGTATGTGGGAATGTTCAGTAAAAATCAAAAGAACTTATCAAAGAACATGAATTATCCAGTTTAGCTAGCAGAAACTTATCAACTACCCATTTGGGGGAAAAAATGGTAAAAAATAACTGTCGTTTAACTCTGAATTCCAATGTTTTTCCAGTTTTTCATAGTAGTTGACTGACTGTACAATGACCAACTAAGTGTACCCTCCTCTTCTTTCACTCAAATGAAGGATTCCAGTCTCTTTGATTGAGTATAAAATTAGACTCCAGGGGTTGTTTCCAGTTTGTGCAGTGACTATTCAGTGGCTTATACACAAACTCAAGTTTGGTTACCAGCAGCAATTGAACAGTCTCAAAAGATCATAAGAAGGTCTCACTGAAAAGTGGAACTTATTGCCAGTCTAGCCCAGTTCAGCTCTGGCATCCCCTGGTGATGATACAATAGCAGCACAAAGAGATATTTTCACTACCCTTATCCACCTATAGAGGCTTTCAGTCAATCTGTGCATGAGACCACAAACTATGCAGGACTTGGCACTTGGCCTGACAACCTTCTCCAGGGCAATTTCTAGTCTCGCTTCACTCAATATGCTGTTCATCAGTGGCTACATATTTTACCAAAGCAACAATCTAATACTATAATTGAAAAAGGCCAGAAATTGTGGTGGCTGTCACCCCAAACATGCGAGGCCTATGACACTATGCTATTCTAGGCCATCCATGGCCTAAAGTGCCAGGCCTACAAGGCTCTGCCATTCTGGGCCATAGGTTAAGCCATAAAAAATTGATAGAGGCTGAAAGCAGCGGTGAATGCTTGTCACTCATCCGTGGCCTAACACGCAAGGTCTTCAAGGCTTTGCCATTCTAAGCCATAAAAACTTTGGTATGATAATAAAATTAGCTGGGTGGCAACACTTTCAGACTTCTCAAGGTATGTTTGGAAATTTTAGTGTTTGGTTTGAACCAAATTTCTTCATATATTTATATAGACATTTTCATATTTCTGCCCATTAGACAACCAGCATAGCAGTTGCAGGCCACTAGTGCATTACTAATAGTTAAGTTTGATGCATCAGCATTTTCAAAAAATGTCATAATGATAGCCTTAAGGAAACATCCATTTAATGCTACATAATGAAAAGCAAGTATGATACTTGCAAAACAAGTAATTCCATCCAGAGCCTACAAATATTTCAAAATTTAGATTTATAAACTCATTAAAAAATTCCATACAAGATATTAAAGACAAGAAAGAAAAAGGACAAAAAAAGAGCCTTACAATCATCTCCCACTGGACCTGCAGAGCACTGAGCTGGAGGATCTCTGTTGAGGTCTTGAAGTTCCTGAATAGATTGAACATTGAGTTAAGCAATTATAAAATATAAAAATAACTTAAGGTATCTGATATAATCATTTTTAGTCCATGGAACTAGGCCTATGCTGTCCATTAAAAATTTATCACTTGGCATCCGTTCAATAGCTGTCATAATTTATTTTACATATACAAGGTGAATACAAAGTAAGTATCCAGCTTAACCCTTATAGAGCCAGGGTTGCTTACAGTGATGCTACAAACATCACTTCAAAATGCCAGTCGAAGAGCTGGCACTAAAATGTCCAAAGTTTGAGAAGGAACACAATCGAATGCTTGGACTAACATTTCTTAACCCTTTAATTGTTAGCTCTTCAACACTGGCCTTTTTCAATTAAATTCATAGCATCGCTCTAATTGGCTCTGGCATTAAAAGAATTAAAAGCATTATATTGCACCTATAAAGTATAAGATGATGCCATTGCATAGGCATTACAAGTGGCTGAAACAATACTGATCAAATCTCATCACAGGGATGCTAAAATTACATAATTTTTATACTGCTCAGAAATGTCATCAGAAAAACTGCATAAATTTGTAGCTGATACTGTGATACAGATCAATATATATAATCACTGTAACAGTAGAGTGGGCTGCGAATAAAGCTTTCCTACCCAAAATGGCATGCCTGCAATAGAAATTATGCCTTGGTGGTGCCACCAGTGACAAGATAAGGTCAGTGCTGCAGGAATGGAATGTTTGCATCCCTAGAGGAAACAATTGGCTAAGTCCTGCAATAAATTCTCATGTGTCACTTGTCCAATGAGTGCCTGGACACCATCCTATACCTTATTGATTAGGTGGTACAACACTCTGAAGTGGGCTACTTTCTTCATAATCACCTTGCATAAGTGAATGGAATGCTCAAACAATCCTCATGGAGCCCAGGTTTAAGGTGATGTGAATTCATATGTAACAACTAGCAGAAAAGATGTCCTGTTTTCTGATGACAACTCTGGATGTGTCTTTCAATGGAATTACCAAGCGGATAAAGAAAAATTGTACTATAAAGGTAAGTTTATTGTCTAACGTTAGATTGTCTAGATCAAGGCATAAGAGTAAGGTCAGCTCTTGGATATATTCAAGAGTTGGATAGCCTAGGCACGAGCTGACTAAATTACAATGTTTAAGTTTACAAAAGAGCCTAGGCATGGTTGACAGACCATCAAGAGCAACATGAAACTTCGGGCTAACCTTGTTGATCCTTTTCAACGCCATTGTGAATGTGAATCGAACAGGTGTGTCAACCCCGAGACACCTAACGGTAGAAGGGACCGGAGAATAAGACCTACGAACAGAAAAGTCAGTCTTAGGTAAGCTACAACGCCAGGGATGATGATAGAACGAGGCCTAGGCGTATAACAGGATACAAATCTAAAATATCATCGAATCAACGCCCCATAGAAAAGTGAACTGTCTCGGCAGAATGCGTGTGCGTATGGAGATGTGGGTGAACGGGAATCACTGAACCTACTTGGCTTAACAGACGCGGAGGAATACCCACTTCTTGCATGCTTTTACTTCTTTCTATTGCCTGCTGTCAATAAACGAAACGATAAGAAAAATGAACTTGGAAAGGTTGAAATTGAGCAATTTTATCTTTGAATAAGTGGATATATTTCCAAACGTTAAATGGGATCTACATTTCTGTCGATTACTCATCCTCGAAATCGTTCTGACGTCACCATCAGCTGACAGCCTTGAGCGACATGGCGTCTCCCTCCAGCAGTTGTGTCTAATTCATCTACCATACAAATGGTCTGCATAAAGTAGAAATTTTAAGTATCACTGCTAAACTTATATGAAGGCCATGGTGTAGGCCCAACGCAAGGCTCTCGAGCGCTGAGTGAGTTCATTGAATTACACAATTTCATTTCTTGAGATGACTGGTTAATTTACTTTTGACATTGAGCGAAGTCGAATCGTATTATACGTAATATCCATTCCTTTACATTCAACTACTCGTTCCTCTTAGACCACGGCCGGCATAGACCTTCGATAATCTATGCCCTAGCAAATGCTAAGACATTTGCATGCTATTTTAATTTTTTACTATTCATTTAAGCAATTAAGGTTTACTTTTTGGAAACCGTAGATGGGCTCATGTTAAATGTTTGTCCAATATACTTTTAATAAATATATGTCATGCCAAGCTCACCATCTGGACAAGACGTAGTAAGTTTTGTCATGATACTCTCTCTCCCAAGTTAAGATAAAGTAAGTTGGATGAAAACCACTAAGCCAGTTTTATAAAGCCCTGCTCTGCCTTTAGTTTCATATTATGGAAAGTAGGATGAAAGTAGAAGATGCTGGTATCATCAGCATACATCTGGACATCACTATACCTGATTTGCCTTTATAGGTCATTCCCATGTACAAGGAATACTTATAGTCACTGTTTTGAATCTTAGACCGTAAGTTAAAGCATATACTACTTTAGTAGTTAAAGTTAAAGCATATACACTACCACATTACAAGAAGGCTGATCCTTTTACTAGCTGACTTGGATATGTGGGCTATTGGGATCAGCATGTTCTTAAGTGAACACAGTCATCTTGTATAGTTTCTTGTTTGGTTGAGTGTCAAAGCATTCAATTCCTCTAAGATTTTAGTTTTGAGAAGAAAATAGTATAAAATCTGAGTGCTCTTAGTTATAGGATACATAGCGTATTTGTTCCATTTGTAGAGTATATATTTTAGAGTAGTTTTATAGAACTCAGTGTTCATGCACACTTCAATGTAGGAATCCCTTCAGGAGTAGTAATTGGTTTTCTTCCAATGTTTTTCTTTTGTGGGGACTGATCATGGAGCATACAAAGAGATCCAGAAGGCATTAGTCACAAAGGCAGCTGCAGCTAGCTGTACAGACATGAAGCAAGAAGGTAATTCAATACAATTCATGTATTATTGATGCCGATTCATATTCCTTGAAATCCTATGATTCCAGCAAGGTGATATACAACATGGTTACCTCTTGGACAGGCATTTAAATGCCTAGTGAAATAATTGGAAAACCAAAAACTTTGAGTTTTGTAGTTTTCCCCTCCTGTTGGAAACTGTTTTTAGACAAAGCCCCACTTGAGCAGATTGCAGCACCTATTCAATAAGAAACCATCTTTAGCCAATTACGCTTTTTTCAGAAAACCAA
Organism: Darwinula stevensoni; assembly: GCA_905338385.1. NCBI lineage: Eukaryota > Metazoa > Arthropoda > Ostracoda > Podocopida > Darwinulidae > Darwinula > Darwinula stevensoni. The sequence continues at coordinate 26,435 of CAJPEV010000437.1, forward strand.
CCCCTGCACTATATTACATCTAGATTAACCCTTATAGTGTCAGAGTCAATTACAGCGATGCTAGAAATATCACTTCAAAATGCCAGAATCGAAGAGTTGGCACTAAAATGTCAAAAGCTTGAGAAGGAACACGATTGAATGCTTGAACTAGAAGCATTTCTTAACCCTTTAATCATCAGGTCTTCGACACTGACCTTTTTCAACGAAATTCATAGTGTCGCTCCAATCAGCTCTGGCACTGTAAAGATTCAGATAAGCAGTTCCATATTCAATATAATCCTTCCATCATTAGTCATTGCACAAGGATCAAGAAAATCTAATGCAGAGGGTCTCATCGTATGAGTGTAACTTTATACCTAATGTATAGATAATCCCAGGTCAGGCTTTAGTATCAAATTTAAAGCAAGTTACAGAAAAGCTGTTTCTTCTTCTTGCCCTTCCTCAGCCTCGTGCTAAGATGTCAAAGCCAAGAGTCAAGGAAAGGTCAAGTTGAGTTATGAAGAAATTAAATATAACCCTGCTTGCTTTAAGATGTTCTAAATTTAACCTTTTTCTTTCCATAATTTCTTGCATTACTGAGGTGACACATCATGATTCAGAATAGACACATCAAAGGGAAACCATCCTACTGGAACAAATTGTGTATCACCATTGACCATGCAGCTTAACTCAGAAAGTTTCCTGTTAACCAACTTATACAGTGATTTTCATTTGTCAAGTTTGGTTTTAGTTTCTGTTAATCTACAGATAATTGAAACTGAAAAAAACTATAATTAATATAGTTACCTAAAACTCTTCTTTCATACCCTGTTTAAAAACCTCATACACTCATGAGATCTGCCTAATTCCCCACGAGGATTGTGAGGTTCCTCAGGAGACCTCTGGCTATGATGAGATGCTATGGCAAAGTGCTTCTTGCTTCAGGACCATCACTTATTCACAACTTTTCAACATAATCCCCAGATCGAATGATGCACTTTTTCATGCACCCGAACCACTTTTTGAAACACTCTCTGAAATGCATGGTTTCGATGGATGCCAGGACCCCTTCCATGCTTTTCTTCAGTTGTTCCTCCTCACGAAACTCGATCCCTTGCAGCTTCATTTCACTGAACAACCAAAAGTCACAAGGAGCGAGGTCTGGGGAATATGGCGGATGTGGCAGCTCTTTCATTTTCCATTTCTCCAACTCAGACGCCGTCAACCTCGCCTTGTGAGCTGGGGTGTTGTCATGATGCAACATCATCCCCTTCAAGCCATGCTTTTTCCGCCTCTCCTTTTGGGCGTTGAACACTGCTGGCAGGCAAACTTTTGCGTACCACTCGGCAGTCACAGTTTGCCCATTTTCTAGTTGTACTGCCTTCACCAAGCCACTTTTGGTGAAAAAAATGGCAAACATTACCTTGAACCCGGACTTGACCTGGTGCAGTTTTTTAGGGGGAGGTTGCCCTTTTGGAAGCCATGCTGATGATTGCTGCTTGGTCTCAGGGTCATAATGATAGACCCAAGTCTCGTCACCTGTGATGATCTTATATACATCAGGAGAGTGTCTCTTGTTGGATCTTTGAAGCATGAACTGGCAGAACTCCATGCAGGCCACTTTTTCATGCTCTTTCAAGAGATGAGGAACCCAACGGGCCGAAACCCATCTCTGCTGAAGCTTTTCATGCAAGATAGTTTGTATGGCTGAATTTCCAATCCCTAGGGCCATGTGCATTTTTTCATAGGTGATTCGCAGATCGTCCTTCAGCATCTCTTTGATGGCAACAGTTCTTTCATCAGTGGCAGTTGCAGGGTGCCCACCATGATTGCAGTCCTTCAGCCCAAAGTGACCTGTCTTAAAATTTCAGAACCAGGTATTCACAGTCTCCTGACATGGGGCATCATCACCCCAGGCAGAAATAAGGCAGTCATGGCTTTCCTTAGCAGTGAGACCACACTTCCAATCGTACAAAATCATGGCTCGAATTTCTTTACAGCTTGGTTCAGGTCGCACCAAGGAGTTAGGTCTCTTTTGTCTTAGCTCACAACCAGACATTCTCTTGAAATCTCACAAAATTTGGCATGAAATACCCTGGAACAATAAAGAACAAATTGGCATAAGGTTATTGGAAAAAAATTATTTTAAGGCACAGACCCCAGAAACTTTTGGGGGGGCCCTTGTAATGTGATTGAAAGAAATGCAGCATTAGCTTGGCTAGCCACAGCTTTAACTAACCATTGTATTTGAGTGTGGAATGAAAATTGAAAGCATTCTAGTTTCCATGAGTGTCCATGTGGCCATTCATCCCAATGATGGAAACTGATGCACAAAGAGCCAATGGGATTTTCCATAAATATTTTCCATCGCCCAAGTTCCACTCCAGAATTTTTTTCTATTTTAGGGATGCACCTTGCTTCTCTGAAAGTTGAGTGACTTGAGCTGGCAGCATTTTTTACATTTCTCCATAGATTATGGTGGCATTTCATGTATGAGATTTAGTGAGATTTAAAGGGTATAAAATTTTCTAGGGTTTTTGGATGTGTATTTTTTCAATTCTGGGAGTAATCTATAATATATTAGCTAATTTTGCATTATTTCAGCAAATTAGATTGCTATGAAACTAGGTTTCATATTGCTTCCATCTGAGAACAATGTACATTCTACTCCTCATATTGGAATACCACTTAATGGAATACCATTGCATGGTATATGTTATTGTACAGAAGATTGTTTCAGTTTTTGGAATACTCTTATAGAATGAAATTTGCTGGTCCTGTGAATATTCCAATATGCAGAGTCAACTGTATTTGTATTTTACATTTTGCCAAGATTTTCATGCACTTCAAGTTCTCAGTTCTGTCTAAAAGTAAATATCTTGGAAAAAATTAATATAAATTCTCTAATATCTTCTTTCAATCTCATCTACATCAAAATGTTAATTTTCAATACTTGCATAACTATGCTTCCAAAGGCAGGAAGAAAGGCAAAGTTGTCTCCTTCCTACATCATGTGAAAAGTGTAGCCAATTCTCAAAATTTCATGTATTGTTGAACCATGACAATGAGGTGTAAGAAAGAATTTGATTGTACTTGAAAGAATACAGTAGAATGCCCAAATGGTTATTGTTTTATAATTTCCTCAATGACTGGGAAATGTTTAAACAGACTTGACTTTGTGTTAAATTTTAAATTGTCAGATATTCTTAATGGAAGCATGGGGAAGGAAGTGGCCTGCTAACTATCCAGGCTTACCAGTGTAAACTCATCAAGTATTTAAAATGTTGAACTTCAAAGACTTGCCAACTTTTCTTTGTAAACTATAATGTTATTTATTTTTCCCCCAATATGAATTATCTCCACTTTCTAAGAAATATACCCTGTCCTGAAACTAAAATACTTTCATAATACATAAATTTATAGATAAATTTATGTATTATGAAAGTATTTTAGATTAAAAGAATATTGACATTCAATTATTTTTCCCACTTGGTTGGAATGAGATGATATGAATCAGAAGAAATCAGAGATCTCTCATCTATAATGTCAAGTCGAATTTTTTAAATAGTGGGTACTTGAATGACCTCAACAACTGGCGGAAAATAATCCACCTAGGAACTTGCTGTATGATCCCCTAGGTGTCACTGGTGAAATTAATTTTCTCCTTTTTTTTTCAAATTAAAACTCCTCCCCCCGTTCGCCGTCTCGTTCGCAAGCTAACGTTCTGTATTTATTTCCAAATACACGTGCTTAATATTGATTGCTTTGTGATCAGCTCTCGTTTTCTTGAAGTCCTCATGCTACGGACGGCTCTGTTATGATATAGTACACCTTGTCTTGTTTTCCTTATTTTTTAAACATTCATGTCGAATAGGAGAGGCGGGCAGAGTAACGTGCTGGAGGCAGATGACGTGGCTTTAGTGCTGCGCTGTGCCGTGCCGTGCTTGGTTCCACTCTAATGGCAAGGTTCCACTCGTTCCACACCAGTGGAGAGGAACGAACAAAATCCTGGAAGAACTTTTTTTTCCCTTCTCCCCTGCGCCTTCCACATGAGAAGAGAAAGACCCTCTAGCATAGAAAATAATTGCCCCGAGGACCAGTTGCGTTGAGTTAGTACCTCCCTGCATAGGGCTCATAGTCAGCATGAGGAAATGAAGGGAAAAAATCGCGCGGATGTGGCTTTGTTGACCCTAATATTCTACCACAGGGTGGTCCAGAATCCGCGACGAGGGTTCGGATTAGTGCTTCAGTCTCGGTGCACGTGTTGCTCGTTTTGGAAATGCCCATTGTACTATATAAAACAAAGCTCCTCCATCATTCACATATCTGGCAAGCCGGGAGTGAAGGTGAGAATCGAGACATCGTCATCGTCGTCTTGGGAGATGACCTCGTTTCGACCCCTCTCCCTCATTTTCCTCTATCTTACGTTTGTTATCTCTCTGTGGTATTTCGAAAGCATATCGGGATGATAGCCTTCTCCGTGAAGGAGGAAACGCAAAGAAAGACGACTATATGGAATGTAGGAAGAGAATTCGTTGCTGAGTGGCATTTATTCATCTTCACGGCGTCTCGGGTCTCGGTCGCTTTTTCGTCCTGTTTCACAAGTGGGATACACTCAGACCGAATCATCCTGTATGAGTCCCCGTGTAGCCCCAGCCTATAAGCTGAAGATAGATCGCAGAGCTTCCTCTCGCCTCGATGTAGTCCCTGACGCATGGAAGATCGAGGAATTAATTTTCACTTTGCTTTGAGGAATCACGTACTTCTTTTTTCTTCGTCGTCTTGAACCTCATGTCCTGTGAACCGAGTGAATGGGAATGAAGCGTTTCTCATCTCTGCCTCCGGGGCTGGGCTGCACAAAACTCGATGTCTTATTCACGCCATGATAAATGAATCCAAGAACCAAGAGCACGGAATTGCGCTAGTCAATGTTCTTGTTTTTGACCTTGTCTAAATCTTTTTCCCCTAGTGTACAGTAAACGTGACTGCACGAACGAATCCGGGACGGAGGGAGACAGGAAACGCTGTCGATAGAAATCACGACTGCAATATGGCAGATGCGATACAAGAGTATTTTAGAGCTGGTGTCAGGCCGCCCTTGAAAGGGAGTTGTCCGTGTATACGCCCTGCCGTGTCATCCTTGCTTTTGTCTGAGTTCGCCAGGCGAAACTCACCACTTCCGGGTCTCCCACCCTATCATCATCGTCATCATCGCCATCCTCTCGCTTTGGATTCCCACAAATGCAATGCGACAGAGAAAGGAAATATGCTCGCGTTCGGTTATCAGTGGAGCTGCTATCACTCCCCCACGTATTGTCTGTTATTCACGTCAATCAATTTCCTGCAATTGCGTACGCACGGCTTTATGACCTGAGGCGTGATATTTCATGAAAGTTCTTTCGCAGCAATGTAGGTTATGTCAAGGTATGTCACTTCGCTTAGGGTTTGAACATCGCGTCTATGTCCCGTTTCGCAAGGACCACTCTGATCATTGTTGGTCAGGTCAACTCAAAGAATAGGAATGATCAGCGTGAAGGCGGATCGGAAACCTGGCAACTTCAGCCTTTTTGTTGAATCCCGTGTCGCAGGAGTCGCATGACAAATTGGCGAATTGGGCTACGTTTGCGCAACCACGCCGTAAAATCCCGCAGTTTCACCTTCCTGGATTTCAGGGTTTCATGCGTCGAGAAACGAAAAGAGGGCATGCACGTGCAGCATGGTGCCAGCCTTCAAGCGCACGCAAGCCCTATCTCCGTAGTCCAGCATGACATTGAATTACCTGGTACCAGGCAATGAAGAATGACCAATGATCATAATTGTACTCTACTTCGATGCTGGGGTGTTTATCATACGAATGCAATTTTATTCATTCGTGTTTGTCTCTTACGGCAAGGCTGCAAAACTGCATGCACGATGTATACATACACCAGTACGTATGATGAGGAGCAGACGAGAAGGGGAGGATGAAAAAGGGTGGTGATTTTCCATAGAAGTTGCGTGATGGGTGAGTGACGTCACGCGGTTGTACGCACGCGCGCTGGCTCCCACCACTCCAGCGGATCCGCTTTTGATCGTCGTCCGTTCCCGCAGTTGTTCGGTAGTCACGGTGAGGGTGCGGGTTTCGCGTGTTTCCTGGTCGTGTCGAAGGCCGGATTCATCGATCGTCAAGTCATCGATCCCACTGTGCCCAGCGAAGAATGACCCACCCCCCTGTGATGTGCATGTCTCGGACTTAGCCTCTTCCAAGAGAAATTCTTGACGAGTGCTCTGTTAAGCGGAAGACCTTGGCCTGTCGGATTGGTGTCGAGACTGAAAATTCATCAAGATTCCCCGACATCGTTTTAACACGGTGTACCCCGTTTGATCGATGGTTTTGCCAGAATTTGGCACGAGAGATCGCCCAGAGGATTGAACAGTACACTTTCTCTTTCTCTCCCTTCCTTGCTTTTTTCTTTTTCAACGCCGCAGCTCGTGAAGCGAAACTAACGACATTGGCATCACATTGCATGCCATCCATGAACGTCATGGGATGGACAGAAAAGAGGAAGAAGTTCTTTGGCCCAATGCCCACTCATCCTTCCCCTGCGGACCCCCATTCTCCGGTGTGTGATGTGATACGGGTTCATTCTGACAGCGGAAGAGCAGGTGTTAGCAGATGATGTGCACCCAAGTTCCTCCCTCCCTCAGACCCTCTCCCCTGTTTTCATGGTTCTCCCTCACAAAAAAACCTGGTCTACCCGCATTTCCGGTACTTTTCTATGCTCTGGCTCTCTCGAGCAATTAAATCTTTATTAATAGGATGCGGAGGACGAAAAAAGCGAGTCCGACTCTCCCGAAGCAAGCACCGTTACGCAGTGGCGAGGACACATTAACCCAGTTAGTCGTGAGAACTCTCATCGAGGCTGTATGTCATGGATGACCTCTGACCTCAGTTTCAGGAAGAAGGGAGAGAGAAGCTGCTGCTATTGAACGTGCTCGTTACCCGAGTGAGGAAGGAACACATGATCTTGCCCTTCCCTGACCATCATTCTTTAAGACTTGACCCGCCGCTCTTTGAAACGGACGCCAATTGTCCAGTCATGACTATGTGATATTCTGATCTGGAGCTAGGGTCAAGAATCTAATTCCACATGGTCTATCGACTGTCATGACCTCGTTCCCTTGCTTCCAGACGGCCGTACATCACAGGAAAAGCCTTTCTTTCATCTCCTGCCTCTTTTATCCTCGCCCTTTTGGGGGCATTGTATGGCATGGATTTGTTATTGCATCCGGAGCTCTCCCAAACCTACGCGGAACAGGAACTCGATTGATGTAGATGTTCCTTTGTGCTTGATCTCGGAAATGCCATTCGCTATGATTTTTCTTGATCCGAGGAGCGTGTAGAGGGAAGAAGAGGAGGGGGCGGTGGCAAGTTTTGAACTAAAAGAATGAGAAGTTGGGGGGAGTGGAGGGAGTGGAAGGAAAAAACGCGTGAATGGTGGAATGGCATTGTCCTCTAGCCAGTAAGGTTTAAAACCATGGATCCGTACGTGTGGAGACCGAGACATGACGAATTTCTTCCTCTTCACTCCTGGGATTTCCCGTGGGTATGGGAAATAGTGAAGAAAATCTCTCTGAGACTAAGAGAGACTTCCCTTTAGGCGCCAATAAACACCCTCTTCCGCAATTCCCGAATCCAGTCGCCGTTCCACGCGGAAATGAACCACATGGTCTTCCTCCGTCCCTTCCATCTCAATTATGAATTAAAGAGCGAGAGGGGCGATTGGTTTTTGCACGCCTCTGTCAGCCTTGGGGTGCAATTCATGTACGTCCTAATGAGAGAGAAAGATGAAGGGACAAGTAGATAGGAGGAGGGTGAAAGTTCCCCACCGAGACCAAGATCTTTCTCTTTATGTGGTCTCTTCCCCATCGCGCGGTATAGGCCTACTGACTCCATACACAATATGGTCAGTGAATTCCTGTTGCGGGCTCTTTTTTCCCTCATCCACTCGATGAAGAAAATTGGCCAGTTCCGTTCTCATCTAACATCCTCTACCCGGAGGCGACGTGACCGCCTATAAAATTACTCCCGGCTTTCTCCATTGACAGGGTCTGGATTTAATCGTCGGGATATGAGAATGCGTGTGGGGACCGGTCACCACGAGACGATCTGACCCAGATGGGCATGAAGGTGTTGCTCCATCGCGACATGGTGAAATGCGTTTCGAGAAAAGTTTTTTTTTTCTTTACCCCCGCGCTATGCGACCACAGATGCGTTTAGTACTCTTTTAAAGTTCGGGTCTCGCAGGTTGTATTGTGTTGCGTGGCCCATGTGGGAAGTGCTGACAGATGTTGAACGGGGCAGGGAGTGAGCTGGCACCATGTGGGGAGTGGATACCCTGCTCCTGTACGGTGGACCGTTAGCCCTTCCCATTCGCCCATAAGCCTCAGTCTGAATCATTGAGGCGCGAAGAAAAAAAATCCCCAAGCCATTCACTTTATATCGCAATCCGCCTTTATTGTCCCGTTTTGTTGTTTCTGTGTGCACGCCTGCGCGCTGTGGCTTTTCTTGCGAAAGTCTTGGAGTAATTCCTGGAACTAGTCTCCCATGACTGGACCTCCCCCTTGTGTTCCAAGTGGCTAGCCAGATAGAGAGTAGGCCTAGGTCCTCTACCTGTGCATGTACTCTATGGCTCTCTCTATCACGGGAGAGGGAGATGGAAAAAAAAAAACGAAATGGAGGATCAGGGCCGAGAAACCACTAAGCCCATCGCTTCCGGGTTTCTTGTTAAGCCTGTGGACTCGAGTACCATACCGTATCCGTCGCACTCCTTTTCTCCTCCATTCACAACCTCTGACTAATTGGGAAGAGGGGATGGTGGGTCGTCTTGCGTTTGACAGTTGCCGAGTGTCCGCTGGTGGCAGTGTTCTGGTTCATGGACTCATACCTTCCTCTCTCTCCGTATCCGTTCCCTTGGATCAATTTTCTTGTTTATTAATTGCTGCGAAGTCGTTCCTCAGTCTCTAACGATAGCTCATTGCTATCCTCAAAGACAGCTTCCAACCCTCGTTTAATTGACAATTCACTAACTTGATCAGGAAGTTGGATCATTCCCGTCTTGCCCCTGATTCATTCATCAGACTGGTTTGTGTGCTGAAGACCCGGAGCCCGTTCCAAACTCATGCCCAATCTAAGTTTCTGCTTAAATCTGAACAAGAGGCAGTGTGAAAAGCAACGGAAGTCTGTTTCTCTCCCGTGCTAATAGTTGGATATAATTTTAAACAGGATCAAAGTGGAAAAGTCTGCTCCTTACCCAAATACGTTAGACCTGTGCTAAAACTTGATCTAAAATGGGGAATATGCTTAGACTGCTCTGTCTCCGTTTAATTGATGTGTAAATGTTGATATAAAGAAACAAAATTGTCAGTATCAAACATTTGCTAGAATATGTGACTGGGATCCGGGAACTCAAATGTGAAAATAAGATAGTCGCAAGACAAAACCAATCAGCAGGTGATTTGCGTGTGCAGCTCCAGTGTCATCGAGTTTCCAATCGCATATCCTAGCAAGTACTGTTTGGTACTACTTGAGTTCTTCTCCTTCATCGCAACATTTTAGATCAGTGCAGTTAATTTTAACTTAGGCGGAAAATTATATTTTCCTTTCAGGCAGCTCTTAGGTTAAGGTTCAGGGTTCGGGCTGGGACGTCAAGAGGCATTTTCGCCCAATACGACGTCTCGTGTCAAGATGGAGCAGAAGGTTAGGATTGGATTAGATTTAGCACGGCAAGGAATAGGTTCCAGGAAGTTTCCATCGCAAATCGATTAACTGGATAGGATGATGATGTTGCTTCTATGTGGTGGGAAGCAAGGCATGTATGATGCAATTTATTGGATAGAAAGTTCATGTAGGTGATTTCAGGACATCCAATTCCTCCAGCCTACTTGATGCATTGGACAAGAGGAAGAATTTCTCCGAAAGCCATTAGCTGTAATTATAGTGTGCACAGAAAGAGCCCCATGGCTCTTTATTTTCAACTATCAACACATCTGCGTGCCAAGTGTAACGGAGCGCTTAGGCTAACCTTTTCTGTGTCTGAGTCATTCTGAAATCTCAAAGTCATCCTCCGGCACCCTTTGTTTGCAAGAGTTGATCCTTGTTCTTTCTCTTTCCTTTCAACAGATGAGAATATTGCTGGGCAATGGGGCAGATGACATGTGCTGTGATGCTGACCGCATAACGATTTTCTATGATCTGACTCAGGTGTGTGTGAGTGTGAGAATTCCAGGAGATGGAGGGAGGGGAAGGAGAAGGAGCTGGTCTACCTTTTGGCCCTTTTCGCTCCCTCATTCACGAACAAGCCAAAAGTATTGTTGCTATACAGGTGAGTCTGTATACAAAGTATTTTCATGTGTCTTTGTAGAGTTCAACTGAGCATTTTATATTGAGCTGAGTAACTGCCATTTATTTAGTCAGTGTGCTTTTATCAAACTTGAACAGTTGGAAAATTTTCTATATCTGGAAGGTCTACATTGGCAAGGTAAGTGCTTAGACTTATCCAGGCAAATCCTTGCATAAACAAAGGTTCTTTTCCTTTAGTGATTCTATTATTTCAAATGATCTCTATGGCTACTGGTTTCTCATTTTTGTTCATCCAGGAACTGAAGAGAGACGTGGAGCTACTGCTGGAGTTCCGAGAACAAGTTCTCTCTTCCTTTCCTCACCTCATGCACTCAGTTCCTCTCATGACCCCATCAGCCTCAAGTGCAACCAAGTTTACTGGTGTCACCCATGATGTTAGCCATCATCATCCTGGGGCGCATTCTGCTCAACACCTTCGACCTCCTGGCTCTGGCCGCAAACTTCCCCAACCTCATGGTGCATCTTCAGATCCTCTTCTCTTTGCTCAACCTGAATCTGATACTTCAGATGAAATGGAAAGCCAGGGGCCTGGAGGTCGAGGGACTTGGAAACGCCCATCTTCTACTCGATATTTACCCCGAACCAGACGAAAGAAACAAAGTGTTGATGTGACTTCCACTACCTCTCGCACAGCCCTTCTCGCTCCTATGGCACATGTTGTTGACTCGGGGTTCAGTACAGAAACTAAAGATGTGGGCTCAGGGAGTGAACGGAATCATGTTTACAGTGATCGGACATCTTCATCATCAGCTTATAACTACAGTGACCGGTCATCAGAACGCAATCTTGTTTATAGTGACATGGTGCCTGATATTCGATGGCCTGGCCGGATGGTTGGCCCAATGTCATTTTGTGATGATGAACTCTGGAATCTCTTAGATGTGATTCATAGGAAAGGGGTTCGATTACGCGAGGAAATTCGAGCAGAGGATGTGCGGGTTCCTATTCCTGCTCCAGAATCAGCTTTATCTGATACTGTCCAGTCCAATGTTCGTCGCCTCTCCACCATTGCAGAGACAGTCAGAAGTTCTCAGTCTCTGGGAGATACAAGATCAAAAGGACTTGGTGAACGGGATTCCATAAGTTTATCACGAGTCTTTCAGACTCAGGTGAGAGTGAAGGATCCAGAGGAATCTCGGATTCAGGAACTTGAAGCTCTGGTTCAGACTTTGAATGAGAAGAACAAACATTTGGAGGAAGAGCTTTATGCTGCCACAGCCTGGAAGACAGAGGTGGACTCCCGCATTCACAATTTGCATGCTCAGTTTGCTCGAGGGAAGAGGGAACCATATCAAGATCATGACTCCAATCTGGAGAACCAGAAGCGTCATGATATAAGCCCATTTACTCCAGAGCAGGCAGAATCCAGAGAAAGGGGGTGGATCAACATCCGCTCTAAATCTGAAGTCAACATTCGCCAAAGACGATCTCAGACATCAAATGTCTTTGCAACAAGCCTTCCCACAGGAAGTAAGACAGAAAGGAAGATAGTTGCAATTCCAAATAAGAAGATCTCCTCTGTCCTCTGGGAATCGGACATTCTGACCCTACGAAAGCAGCTGCTACATTACATCCATGCTTATGAGGTGATGTGTGGTGGTTTTAACTTGGAAAGATAATGTTCACACTTATTTTCAAGGAAGAGGTGGCATGTCCATGTTTGTCTCTTGTTCATTGCAGATGACAAAGGCCAAATTGGATGAGAAAGCTGAGGAATGGAGTTTACGAGCACGTGACTGGGATAGGTTGTCTAAGGAATGGAGAGAAGAAGTTCGCAGTCTCAGAGATGAGAATCAGGAATTTAGATTCCAGGTATGATATAATCACATCTCACATAGAAGTCAAATATTGGATCAACAGGGTTGGCTGAAATAAAGAAAGCCACTCAAAATTGTCCTACTTCCATGCTTTTGAATGAATTGACTTAAAAATGTAATTGAATGTTGCCTAATATATTTTCCAAGAGCATTTAACATTTCATGCATCTGGTTACCCATTCTTAAATTATGATAGATTTTGTTGAAATTATCAAAATTCTGTGTGAACAGGCTTGCGACTGCCATTACAAGGTACAAATCCACATTTGCATGGAAATGCTTAAAAATTCATGCACATGCATGAAATTTCCAGAAAAGTACACATGTAACAAAACACACACATGTAACAAAAGGCAATTGCAAATTTTTTATTTGAAGATGCAGTTATTCAGATCATGGGAGTTACATAAGACACCCTTCCGAAAGTGATGGATAACCTGTTGCTGAATATAAGAAAATGTAGAGAACAGAGGGAAGGTCATATTGAGCTTATGGTTTAAGCATTAAAACTTGAGGATTGTTCAAATATTTCACTGTAAAGAGTTCTTTCATATATGTCACTGGTGTCGAGTTAGGATCTTTTGTTTTATTTACCTTTATTATGGCCCACCCTGTATTTTGTTTGTTGCCCTTAGCCTAGATGGATGAATGAAGCTGATGAAAATCAAATTGAACTTTTTATGGCAATTTCCATGAAAACAAATAACTGTGGCTTCTCTAGTCATAACTCTTTGATGACCTGACAGCTACTGTCCTGCTTCCCTTTCACCTACAGCCACTCATGGAGGACCTCATTTGTCATTTTTAGAAATGCCATGTACTGTGAGGGATTATCAGGAAAACTGTTTCTCATTGTGCAAGGCCAGGTACAGAAACCTCATCATAGAGCTCTCTCAAAAATGATAATGGTTAGCAAAAGTATAGTATAGCAAAAGAAACCTAAAAAGTAAAAAGTAGCAAGTGAAAGCTTTCTTCCAAGGAAGGTATTTGGCAGCCACCATGTCTTGACTCAACCCTCAGCAGTTTGATTTAGTTTAACTTGGGAGGAAAAGCAATGAAAACCTGTAAACTGGTGCTAGTTCCATCATAGGGAATGTGCAACCACCATTGGTGCTGCAGTGGCTGTACTCCTGACCTGTATTCATGGTGGAAATTTTGAGTAAAGTTCAAGTTAAATTAAATCAGGTTTGGGGTTGGGTCAGGACTTGTTGGGGTAAATGTCCTTAATTGCAAAGACCTATGCAAGAGTCATCTGAACATTTTTGCAATATGGTCATGTTACTTGCTGGTAGTCAGATGCATGTTTCTCAAATTTCCACTTTTTTTTTTCTATTCACTGAGTCCAAGCCAGACATGGCTGATAGCATATACAAAGTATATTACTTAGGTACACATATTTCAATGATAAGACTGACTGAATTGAATAAATAGCTACCAGTGGCATGTTCAGAGGGACTTCAGCAGTGATAACACTTGAAATCTTCAGAACAACCCTTTTCACTAAAGACCATAGCACCAGACTAGAAACAGATATTGTTGCAAGTCTGACAAAAGAGCAAATAGGCACTCCTGAAAATTTTCAGGTGGGCAATAAGTTTTTATTTTCTTGGCAAAATAATGATTACTGAAAAGTAATCTCTGCAGCACCAGGGAGCTCAAATTCTCAACTGTCTGATGCAAAGGTAGATATTTCTCAATATTAATTCTTATATTTGAAAGTTGGCCTTTTCTTGTTATGAAAAGTTTAAAATTGCATATTTGCCTTGTCAGACTTGTGATGATAATTTGAACAGTTATGACAGTTTTGTGACCTGGACCTGCCTGATGCAGACCACTAGATGGTTTCCATATAATAAATATTTTATTTTTACTACCCTTTTCCCTTTATTATAAAATGTCCAGGGTTGAGATTGTAAGATAATCCTTCATGTGGCATATGGTACAGTTGTCAGTTGAAGGTTTTGATGAAAAATGTTTGTGTGTTGTGCTAATGCATGTGTGATGCAGTCCTATGTCCATCTCCTGTAGCTAGAAGAGAAGGTGATTGAGCTGGAGGGAACCAAGGCCCGATTGAGAATGATGGAGAGAGCTTTGGGAAGAGGATTAAAGCCAACAACATCCATTCCTGGTGATGTCACCTTGCCCCGACCCCTCAGACGTATTGACCACCTGTCTTATCTAAGGAGTGACCTTGATCAAGGCAGGAAAGATGATGAGGGTCCTCAAGAAGAGGGCAGCCCAGCAAAAATTACATTTCGAGTAGGAGGGGAAGATGAAGAGGATGTCAGAACCCAGGAAAATTCTCTTCCTGTAAAACTAGTTCGCATTGTTCCGGAAGCTGAGGAAGGGAGGGAGAAGGAGTCATCAAGCACTGAGTCTTCAGGAGTTCCCCATAAGAATGTGTTCTTGCTGGCAAGAAACAATATGAATTCAGGTGATGAGGAAGAGGACCAAGTACCATCAGTGCCTCCTCCATTCCCCCTTGACTTCCTGCCTGTGATTCCCCCAATCAAGCCTGATCTGGTCCAAAGCCAGACAGAAAACTTCTACTTTGCCAAAGAATCTCCTCTCTTGAATGGGTCTGCTTTGAAGATGGTGCAGTCTGCACGTGGAGGGGTCAAACCTGACCTCAATGGCTCCAATAACAACAGGGATTTGCTCTCAAACAATAACAGAGAGAAGGAGTTGGTGGTGCAGAAGAATTCCAGGAATGCTGAGTTGTCAGATGAAGTGAGACGATATTCCCTGGCACAGCAACCAAATCTTTCAGATGGAGGTGAACAGAAAGCAGAAGCAGGGAAAATTCGACGGATGTCTTTCTGGAAGTGGTGGAAGTCTTGATGCCACTTTCCCCATGGATGCAAGGTATGCCCTCCTTATCCTCCTGCCTTTGATGATGATGATGATGATGATGATGATTCAGAGTTCATGCTACCATTAGACATGGTCCAGTAATTTCTTATGCCAACAACAATTAAACTCTCTCCTCTGGCCAGAGAACCATTTAATTTGCTGAGGAAGGCATTATGTCCTCAGAATTGTACAATACAGTCTTGAAAAAATTTTCTCAACTTTTGCTGACCAAGCATAATTTCCCCTTACCCTATTATCTGCATACAACCAAAAATGAAGCTTCTGCATGTATGGGCTTAGCTTAACCCTTTCAGACCTGAATTAAGGGTTTCAGACCTGAATATATCAATATTATATTCCTTTTTGCATTTTTGAGCTCTTTCATGATTGTAATTGAAATTTTCATGTTTTATATGCAGTATTTATATTTTTTATAAATTTACCATATCATACCATATATTATATATTATACATTTAATTAAATAACTGAAGATTACAAAACTAATGGGTGAAAGAAGGTCTCTAATGGAACTGGGCCATGCATAATTGCACCCCTCGTAGCGTAATATGGAGCGCTAAGTCACGAGAATCCTAAGAAATTGCCATAGACACAATGTAAATTTAATGTCCATTGGAATGAATGCCAGGTCTGAAAGGGTTAAGATGCATCAAGAGTATTCCAATGAGTGATTCAGAGGGGCAAAAATATTAATGCAAGAGGGGATAAATCATGGTAGAAGCATATCATCCCAAACAGTCATCCTTTGTCTTTGCTGTATCTGGCATCTAATGAGGTGAACATTGTAGCACCTCTCTCAGAGTCTCACCAGACTAAATTCCAGGGCATGGCATGGCATAGTCTTGTGGGAATGTGATTGTGAAAAAGAATACCAGGAGTGTTTCTACTGTATGCTATAAATGTCTGAAAGGAAGTGAGGATTTGTTCCATCGTGGGAACCCCTGTAATAATGATGATCCCGATGATGGGAGTTGCATGTGCCTCCAGGCCCTGGAGCTATATGTCTCATTTCCATTCCTTGGTCCTGCCTGGGAGTTTCAACTGTAAGGAAATTAATCCCTCAAAGGAAGAGTTACTTGGTGCTCTGAAAATAAATTTTATTTTTCAGTGATGGGTGAAACCATCCTGGCATTCATTTTATAGGGAATTCTTGTATGGGACTGTGATAATTGCCTGTCAATCATTCATTACATTGGTGAGGTACTTGATTTCCATAAATGTGGCTTTTGTTGCCTGGGCAACTCGTGTATTCTCATCTTTACCCTCTCAAATGACATCTCGAGTGTCATCACAGCCTTGCAACATCTCCAAAAATTATGACATCCCACCACTGCAGGGTTCATGGTGAAACTTTTAATGAACTCTGTTTTTCCATTTTTCATAATTTAAAATATTATCCTGGTTGAATGGAAGAAGTAAATGGTCTCTGGCTTAAAAAAAAAAAATATTTTTCACGCAATATGACACATGTTCAACTTTCACAAAACATTTCTAAAGACAAAAGTCATTGTTAATTACAGTCAATCTATTTATTTAGTCAACTCCTCCAAGAACAGTTAATAAGTATTTGAGACTATTCTCTATGTGCTTATGATATTCTCAGTGCTCATCAATGGTTAGAAGTATTGTAAGCTGAGAGAAGAAGAATCATGTTTCTTCTGTTACAGTCCCTTTGGAATTACATGATTGGATGAGTGGAGTGGAGTGAGGCATAACATGCTTGCTTTTTAGGTTCATCGTTTTTGGATATGTGTTGCACATAACTGTTCAAGTGTTAAATGTATCTTCTGCTATCTGCAATGCCTTGAAAAAGTCAATGGACATTACAGGAGTTCATTATGATCTGTGTGAATAGTCTTGACAAGCACACGGGGTTTTTATGGTTCATTCAGATTTTTAAATGAAAGGACTATTGAGGTGATTGATGCCCATGTCTCACATGTGATTAGATTTGATGACCTAGCTTGTACTTCCCCGAGTGTCCATTCAAACAGTTCCATGCATTCTCTTTGTTGACAGGTGTTGAAGGAGCAAGAGATGAGAGATATGAAGTTGTTCATGATGAAAGTGTACCTGTGATAGAGCCATGACCAAAGCCGCCTTCACAGTCACCATTCTTCCTCCTCCTTCTATTTCCCTTTTATCTTGAACTTCACCATCAACATATCTTCACCTTCCCTTCTCACATCTTTTTTGTTTGGACATTTTGATTTCTTCTCTTATCCTGAGTCTTTTGAGTTACTCGTGCTGTACAGGAGATGAAGGTAATAATGGCCTTTCTGGAATAAATAAAAAGGACTTTCCAAGAGTGTTGAGTTCATTCATGGGGGAGACTAGAGTATGAAGGGACTATTTTTCGGAATTCTCCACACAAAAAAATTATAGCGGGAAATTTTTTGAGAACCGATGTATTCCCTCCTTCAGCAGATATTCACGGCTATAAAAAAAAAATCCTGGCTATTATTCAAAGTGATCGTTTTATACTGAACTTTGAATTTTCATATTCAGCCCGAGAAGTGGCCCACCATGCCTCTCCGTCTGGGTACAGTGGGAAAGTCCATGATTTCAATAAATAACGCGCCAAAAAAAAGTGTACTTGTCACTATTGGAATGAAATATCTTTGGCTATTCTAACTTCATGGGCAAAATCATTAAATTCAAAGGGAATGGCTCATGGTCTTACAGTATAATGTTCCCATATTTCAGGTTATTTTGCAATAATTTCAAAATGGCCTGAAGTTCTTGTTAACATTTTTAACGATCAGCGTGGGTTACATGGCCTTGTAACAGCACGGTCAGGGTATGTCTCAAATACCATGACCAACTGCATCCCGAAACAAACGTTTTGGAAGTTTTTTTTTTTTGACATTCATTTGGTGAATCCGATAAAAAAAAAATAATAATTAATAATTATGACCTAAGCATTGCCCTTGAAATTATTTATCCGAATTATGCAACACATTTGGTCATTTATACCATCACACAAAATACTGAGTGAAGCATAAAAACGTGCCTCTTTCCTTATACGCAATAGGTTATCTGTCCGTGTGTCATTCTGGAAACTTGTAGACGGATGAACGGATTTTCATGATCAAAGTGTCAATCGAAAGCTTATGACCTGGAGGTGATACCTATCGGGTTGAAAGTTAAAAAAGTATTACGATTTTGACGTAATTGGGCCAAATTTCGGCAATAAGAATAGATCGTACCGAATGCCTTCCAGGGCGAAGTTCTCACAACCAACAATGAGAATACAGGACACCGTCTGTTACGAACGTTTTTGCTATGGCAACTGCCATATGATCTTTTGAGTTTTGTCTCGTCATCAGTCCCGTCACCAGTTCACCACAGTGTTTCGCGTGAATCCGCAGCCATCGGTTCGTACTCGATATGACTTGAATTTTGATGTTGCCATAATTGATGCTCAAGATGTTACGAAAAATGTGGAGAGGAAGGGAAAGTTTAAATTATTCTGCAACGCGATCCTCTGTGGGGTCAACCAATGAAAGAGCAGAACGGCAGACACGAAATTCTGCTTCACGGGCTGCTTCCATGACCTATGAAACTAAGAGAGAGCAGAAAGGCGTACACAAAATGCTTTCATTGGATTTATTTCATCCCATGCTTGTACGAGCTTTTACAATTAAGACAATAAGACGGCAGATACGAAGATAGCAATACGAAGTTTTTTTTTTAATTACTTCTATATACAGGCATAATCAATATTTAAAAAAGGCATGGTTAGCTTCATCAAGAACTTTAAGGCATGAATTTTCATTTAGGCGCAGGGTATCTCTTGTCATTAGTGACAGACATATCGTTTATCAAAACTCAAAAATTGTTCATTATTCCGTCAACCTTGACAACCAGGATGCTCGCGTTCACGGAGTAGGAGTCACTGGACTATCAGTAGAAGCTACTTCCACCTTTGATGATGACTGCCTGACATATGCAACGCTCTGAATCTACGGGAATGTTTTTCCACTCTTTTTGAATTGCTTTGGATGAGCTGGTTCTGGATCTGTGGCTGTGATTGGCGCCTGCAAACTCTACCGTCAAGGTCATCCTCAGAGGTGTTCGATGGGATTTAAATCGAGTGATCCTGCCGACCGATCGAGAACGTCGATGTTGCTGTTCGTCATAAAATTCACAGAGACATGAACAGTATGAGTTTTGGCGTTATCCTGATGGAAAATACTGCCGTGAGTGTCGATGAAAGGCTGTGACCTGTTTCACAGAAGATTTACGAGCTACAAGGTACAAGTATTTACAAGGGTCGTGTCTTGGTCGTGTGAAGGGTTAGCGGGACCCGCTGGAAGAGTTAAACAAGAACACAAGACCCTTGCAAGTACTTGTAGCTTGCAACCTGTAAATCTTGTTGGGAACAGACCCCTGAACGTGAGATATCAGATCTCATTCCGGTAGCGTTATCCCGTGAGGTTGCCAGCCGTAAAAACGAGCTCCGTTCGGACGTCGTAAGAGATTTCTGCCCGCATCATTACACTGCCTTCACCAAATATGTTCGTTTCCTTTTAGCAGTTGGTCGCGTAACGCGACCGTTCTCCGATGCATTCGAGGCCATACCCTGTGTCTGTGAAATCACCGTATGACAACGATACTTTTCCTCGCGCAAAATTAAAAATTCGAGTCGCTCTTGTAAAACCGTTCGCGTGATGAAACGGTTCGATAGAAACGGGCAAGAATTTCAGGAGGCTTAGAGGATAGAAGAAATTACCAGATACCAAAGAAAACTCACTCTAGTTATCTCCCGCTTCATGAACGCCACGAAATTGCCGAGAGGGACACGCCTTGTTTTGCCTCACCTGGTACTTTGTCGAAGCAAGGAAATTCAATATCGCTGTTTTCACTCGGGCTGCACGACTCCAACCGGATCCCGTGCAGATGCAAGGTGCGGATATTGCGACTCTGCCGGTAGATTTACGTAGCTCCGTATCGTTTAAGGCAATAAAAAAAATTCCAGCGTTCCAATTGCATCTCGGTCTCCCTATCCTCTGAGAAGGTAAGGGCGATGGGGGAGAATCTGTTGTCCTCGGAAGGACCTCCTCACGATTCCCGTGGATATAACTGAGAGAAACGGGAAAAACGAGAGGGAGGACGCGATTCGTCTCGTGTGTCGTGCTCGCATGCCTCGGCGTTTCGTTTCCTCGAAATGCGAGTATTCCATGCAAGTGCACTCATCTCGTTCGAGGTATCCATACCGCTAACGGTATTTCGTCGGAAGAAAAACAAAGAATGCGATGCGATGGTGGCGATGGCTTCTCGTCTTCCTACCTACGGGGGAAGAGTACGTGTACGTCGACCGGATTGCGCATCGGATGATTCCCGGGCGAGTGTCCGTATGAATACAGGCCCCTACTGCCGAGTTCTCTTCCTTAGCGTGCAATCGGAAGATGAAATTCTCACAACTCTTCGACGATGCCCGCACGAATCCGACAGTCGTCGAGTTCACGTACGAGCAGAAAAACCGCATTCCTCCACGATTCCGCAGCGATAAAATCCTTTATTGTTGGATGAAATCTCACCTCGATTCTTTACAAGGCTACTTCAAAGTGTTTCGGCACAGCCGACTCGTCTCTTCTTCGCCGAAAAATGAAACGGTGACGTTTCGCTTCCTCCTGGGGACGACCGGGTTACCTGATGCGCCTCGAAAATACGAATATTTTTCCACCTAAAAGTCTTACCCTCCACCTCCAGGAGGAAGCGGTGAAATTTGGAAATCCCGAAAGATGGGCGAAGTACGGACCGAGTATCGTCTGGCACTTCTCATCGTGATCTCAAGAATAGGTACTGATCTACAGCACAAGCTCCAAGAATTCACTCTCTAATGAACTAACAGGACCGAAGGGGTAGCCGTACCGAAATGCCACCGTCAGGGTTACCCGATGCTGCCGATTTCTCTCATCGTTTCCCGCATTTCTGCACGACACCCCCGTCCTCGACTCTGATCGACTCATTGGACTATTCTAAACGAAAGAAAGGTCAAGACAAAAGAGTCAAAGGTCACGAGGAGTAAGGGAGAAAGAAAGACAGAAAGCCAAGGGATCCGACATCGTGACGTGCTCAGTCGTCGTCCAAATTCTTCATCTCCTGGAGCACCGGTCTCAGCTTCACCGCATCTGCAAGAAGAACACGTTTTATTGCCGATTCGCAGAGACCTTAACCCTTTCCCGACCTTTTTCCTCATCTCCGAAACTTGTCGATTGCGCGAAAAGCAGGAGCAGGGAAGAATGCGTCGGGATGAGTTGGGAAAAGAAGGGGAAGAAAGGGGAAAGAAGGGGAAAGAAGGGGAAGGTGAAGGGACATACCGGTCCGGAGCGACTTTCGTCCCATTCCGCCAATTCCTTCCTTACTAGCTTCTCCATCTGCTGTCGTTTTGCTTTTTCATCGACTGAAACATCGAAAAATTTACTCGTAGAGTGTACACCCTTCTGCATTCTCCGTAGCATCGTCTAGATCAGCGATCCGCGGCCCGCGCTGACCTTTTTTTGCGGCCCTTCGGATGCCTCCGGTCTCTTAAAAATCAATATTTATGTGTGGCCCATTTCGGTCGATTTGGCCCCATATGGAGAAAAGGTTGTGCACTACCGGTCGAGATCTTCAAAAGCTGTGACTCGTGGGCAGTTTCCTCGGCGCAACGGCAGGACGAGAAAGCGAGACTATCGAATCGAGCACGTACTACGTTCCCTTGAGGAACCAAAGCGACGTCACGACGCCGATTCGAATCGCGATCGCGTCGTCCTGCTTCGGGTGACGCGGATCTGGGTTCCGCGGTAGAGTCCTTTCACCGATCGCTTCCTTCGTCTTATTTCATTCCGTTTCTTTCATCGTTTAGGAGCAGGCCGCGGCCCAGGTGCGAAGAGAGATTCTCATTTCCTCATTCCTTCGGCAGATTTAGCAGCGAAAGGCATTTTGCTTCGTCTATGAGGTGGGGAGAAATGAGATTTATGCGATCAAGATGTCGAAATGACGTGTTCGGCCCAACGGCATTACGTCTTAATTGGTCCGGGAGTGTAAAATCGCTACCAAGCATGGAAGAGCGAAACCGGAGAGGATTGGGGGGGAAGAGGAGGGGTGGGGGGGTAGGATGTTCCGGCACGATCATGGAAAACAAAGGCATGTTGGAAGGAGAAACAAAACTTAATTAATTACCGCCGGAGTCTTCGGTGATGGAGTCGAGGATTTTGTTCATGGTCTGCTTCCGCTTCTGCTTTGCTCTCTCCATTCCATCCAATTTGAGCAGCACTGCGTCGATCTTCGGTACGATAGTCCCCATGGTGCTCTCCATTCGCTCCACGCGACGTTGCAACCTGATTTGTTTCCCACAGAGAAAGTATTCTCAGGAAACTCTTTCCGTGAAGGGACGTCCTCGATTTTTTTGCATTTCTTTTTATTTTATTCCTCCCATTTTAATGGAGAGATTCGAACAATTTTCCCTAACGTGCTGTGAATATCGGTCATTTTTGTCAATCAGAAGCATGCGTTCGAGGGTGAGGCCAAGAGGGAACAGACTGAGAGAATTCCTCGAAGGAGACGGCTCCAAGTCCGGACATGGAGGCCATGGAGGCTCGTCGATCCGTTCCCTTCGTCTGTTGGTCCAGTTCCATCTTTTTCCCTTCCAGGTCCGACATCATTCGGCGCTTCTCATCCTCGTCCAGGGTTCGATCGCCGTCCATGTCGTACTTGGCGAAGAACATCTCGATCTCCAGATCCGAAAAATTGCACCTGACGGACGCAAAAATTCTCATATGTTTTCGAGATATTTTTCGAACTGCAGTTCGAAACCAATTTTTGGCACCGTGCAACCAATTTTTGGTACGGTCATCCGTTCGAATGGATTTGGCATGCAGTAGGTCGGCTCTATACGCTCGAGAAACCGGACTCGATGAGCACGCCTCATCGACGCGGGGTCAGTTCCAATATTCTGCTTTTAGTTACGGCTGCGGACGCTCGGATCACGGTTCAGAGAAATAAGAAGCAACCACGAACGAGAAGGGGTTTTCGAGACTGCCGGGACGATTATTCGTGCATAGACACGATAACGCACGTTGTTCTGGTTCCCCCTTTCCTTGGAACGAGGGATCCAAGTAGAGAAATGGTCCGTCTTCGTTCGGAGCGGACCGTGACCTTCATCCCATGGAACTTCACGGGCGGTTTCGAATCCGTCACTTTCGCTTGAAAATCACTTTCGCGTGGTCAGCCCATCCTTGGGTTAGATCGAGCTGTACTTCGTTTGTAGAGAAAGAAAAGCCGTTTCTAGACGGTATCAGAGTCCGCCTCGTCTCCACACTGGAGAAAAGAAGGGGAAGGATATCCCTGGGAAGGGCGCATCGCGAAAGCATTCGTTTCCCGCCTTGAGGAATCCCTAGCTCGCTCGCCCGGTACGATAAATGCAGAGGTCGGAGAATCCATCCCTCCCTAAGAGATTCCTCTCCCGTCGACTCCATCGTTCGGTGAAAGCAGTTCGAAAACCCGTTCCGCCGTCGTTGCCGACGGCAGGCGCGCAGCGAGGCGTGGGAACGGAAAAGAGGCGTTCCCTCGAGGACGAGAAAGATTCCTTCTCACTTGCGAAGGTTGTTGCGGATCTCGCCGAAGGTGAGGGCGCCGTCGTGGTTCGAATCCGACAGCTTCAGCGCGTTCTGGATGTCGATCAGCTTGTCCCTTCGACCGAGTTTCCCCATCAGGTTGTTGTATCCCCGCTTGAAATAGTCGGCGATCTCGAACTCGTTCTTCTGCTTCGCGATCTCCGCCTTCACTTCCGAGTACGTGTCGTTGATGATGGCCAGGAACATGTTCTGGAGGAGACGGGTGGGTCGACTCTCTCTCCCTTCGACGTGTGGAATTCGCGCCCGAGACGAGATCGAACCGAAAACTCACGAGGAGGACGAAGAAGACGAAGAAGACGTAAGAGAGGAAGAAGATGGGCCCAAGGACTCGATTCGCTTCCTCGATCTCGTGGAAATTGAAGTCGCCCAAGATGGTGCGAAGCAAGGTGAAAACGGAATCTCCGAAGGTGCTGAAGTCCTCCACCTGCAACGAGGGGAAAACGTCCGAGTGCGGCGGAACGTCGAACTCGTGTTTCCTCGACTCCCAAAGGGGAAAGAAGAAGCCCGATCCACGGCACGAGCATCCCGACCGTCCGAAAACCATTTGCTTTCTTCGAGTACGGTATTCGACGACCAGATATCGTAGAATTCTCAACGAAACGACGAGGAATGCACCCGTGAAGCCCACATCAGGTGTCAAAAATAAAAAATCGAGTCCGATGTCGTCCGTTTTCCGTTAGTTCTATCGAGGGCTTCATCGACTCGCGTCGCATGTGGTTACACGGACCGACTACTTTTGGGCCACCCTGTGTTCTATTCTCCACTCGTTCCCTTCAGTACGTAAGTGGATTCCTCTGGCCCCCGGGAAACGAGCTGGCAAACACGAAGAAAATCTCTTCCATGAATTTCTCTGCCCCGGAGACACGAGCAGACGAATAAGAGGAATAGTAATCCTGAAGATGAAAGAGTGATGAAACGTTTTTATCCCAACGAGTTGCTGCGATGTAGCCGCAACTGCATCGTCTCCCGGCGCAAGGGATATGAAATCCGGAAAACGTATGGCATCGGGAAAGAGTGAAATGTAACCCGACGAGATGAAAGATGGAAAAATGAATCGTTCTAGGGTCTGCGGCCCCGAAAGCACCCGTGTTTCCCCTTTTCCTTTTCCCGAAAATGTCATCTTTTTCGCAGCGATCGGGAATCGGATCGGCTCGGTGCTTTACGGATACCCATCGATCCCATTATGAAAATGATATTCCCTTTTGGGAGTCGAATTTGAATATCAAAGGAATTAATACGAGCGCTCTCTAGTCGCGGGAGGCGAGGAGTACATGTGGCAACATGCGGTTGACGCGAGATGGAAATGCAGACGAGCGAGGTCTTCATGAGGTCTTCACGAGGTCTTCATCAGGTCTTCACTCTCTTTGCTCTTCGATCCCTCGGGTCTTCTCGAGAGATTCTCACGCCTGCAAGTCTCGTCTCTTGGCGTCTGGGGACCCCCCCCCGTTTCCCCACCGTTCCTACGGTTTTTCGTGTCGATCGAGTCGGGACTTTCGATCGCCTGGAATATTTTTTTTACTTCTCGAACGAACTAAACGGTTTTGGAACGGAACGGTGACCGACGGCAACGACCGCCGGTCCGTATCTACGCCGACCGTCCAGAGAGAAAGGTGTCACCGAGGCGAGGTGCTCTTTCCGATTTTGCCACTTAGCTATCCGTCGACCTGCAAAGCGTATGCCCTCATGCCCTCCTGGGTGCACGTGCAGGTGTAGATGCCCTTAAAGACTCGTTTTTGGTCTCAGACCAATGCCTCTTTTGTTCAGATAATGTATTTCTCGATACCGTTATTAAGGAGCTGAGTATTTGGACCCCGCTCGTCTCTCTCTCCCCCCCCCCCCCCCCCCCCCCCCGATACCCCCAAATCCAGCACATGGACTCGGGCTTTCTCAAAACGATTGCATTTCCACTCGGATCGGGTGCCGTTCGAAATCCGTTCACGAAGTGGGCGTGAGAGTTCCTCGACTCGGGAACGGCGGTTTCCCACGACCATCGCACCGAGGGTTCATTCGCGAGGGACGCTTCCGCCCCGACGAAAAACGGACGGTAGGGGGAAAAAACGAGGCGTCGACTCACCTGAGTCCCAAAGAGGAGATAGCCCAGTTGAGCGAAGGCGAAGAAAACGATGAAGAACATGATGGCAAATCCGGCCACGTCCTTGGCGCACTGCAATCGCAAATATTTTCATCACGTAAGCACGTAAGACGACGCATGAAATAATGAACCACACGCTTATGTACCACTTCTCCTTCCCCCCCCCCCCACGAGTTTACGACAGGGGATGCAATCCTCAAGGGCATCGAGAAGGTTTCATCGGCGACTGTACGAGACGATAAGCTTTTAGACACGAATCTCTCTTCCTTTCTTCGCGATGTGGAGCACCCGAAACATCGCTTCCTTCTATTTCTGGCGATCGACCGCGACGTTCCATAAATCCAAGGAGATGAAGCGTGCGATCGACGAAGAAGAGATCTCCCGAGTGGCCGACGGAAAGCCGAGTTCATAACGGGTTCGTTTCCGTGTTCGCGACATTGCGGCGCCGACACCCCTCGCGAGGCTGCAGTCGATCGGACGTTCGGCCGTCGCGAACGGAAGCTCGACGCAGCTCTTTCCCGACTCTTTTATTTTTTTCGACGTCTCGGGGAGCATCTCGAACGTCTCGGCCGCTGCCCGTTGCCGGACGAAGCGACGACCGGTCGATCGGCGGCACCGGAAACGATCGTCGTTCGTGGCGTGGCTCTCGTCGACCGGTCGATCGGAGTGCGAAGTCGATCGACTTCGCACTCCGTTTCATCCGAAGGAAAACTTTTATTCGCGCTCCGATGTCGATTGCCGACCCGTTTCTCCCGAGAGCGCGCGCGATTCGTATACCGAATATGAACTTTTCCTTCCCGATCGTAAATTTACCCGAAACGAAAACGAGATCCTCGAAGAATCGGCGATGGGCCTAGCTCGAAAAAAGTATTGCAAAAATCAACGAGCGTCGGAAAAAAGGAAATTACATTACATTCATTCGAGATGAATTTCCCTCTGCGTCGATTCCGTGGCGATTTTGGAAAAAAAAATCACCATCCATCCATCGACGCAGATTGCACGAGCCCTCTCAACAGTTAGGAAAAGATTGGTATCGAAATGGTGTGAATCGTGATCGACTTGGTTTCGTGGCCTGCTGATACCACCGGCGGCTCGTGGACGAAGAATCGTCGGGAGCCCGGCTCGTCGTCTCCGCTGATGTCATTTTCGCTCGAGTCTGACTATTTTTCACCGACTCGGACACTCATGCATCGGATCTTCCCCATGAGGGAGTGTCCGAGTCGAGCGAAAAGTCGTCCGACTCGGGTGAAAAACATCGACGTTCGTCGTTCTATCGATAAGCTCGAAAATGATTGTGGTTTTTTTTTCGTCAGTTTTGTCGTTTGACGAGAGGCAGTCCTCGAAGTTGCCGACGACAAAAGAAGGCCGGTCGAGAAACCGCTCCCGATCGGTATCTTACCGAAGTAGCACAAAAGCAGAGCCGAAAGGGCCGAAGAGGGCCGTCCGTCTGACGACTTTCTCTCGAGGATTCGAGAACTTCACCGAAGCGGAATCGCGCCCGACTCGTTCGGCGGGTATCGTGACGACGAAAAATGCTTTTCGTGACCTTTCTATCGTCGGCAACTTCGTCGATGCGAACCGACGGCGAGAATTCGAACGCTCGATCGGTCCTACGTTTCGGGCGACGGACCCTCCAGGCCGGTGAGCCCGTTTAGGGCAGGGGCGAACTCCAGGGCTCGCTCGTGCGCGATGCAAACGGTGAGACCGGCCTCCCCACCGACGCATTCCGTTCTCGAGCATCGGGTGTGCAATGAGATACACCCACGCGTCGACGAGCCCGTCGGAGGCCTCCCGGCTCTCACCTCTCCGCGATTCCGGACAGGAATCGACCGTCGGAGACCGAGTTTCGCTCGTTTGCATCGATCGAGAACGGCTCCGATCGTTTAGAAATTTCCTACCGATATTTCAAACGCTCGATGGAGATTTCAAAGCGGCGAGGGGAAAGCGCGTGCAACGAATTTTTTAAG
Source organism: Darwinula stevensoni (assembly GCA_905338385.1). NCBI lineage: Eukaryota > Metazoa > Arthropoda > Ostracoda > Podocopida > Darwinulidae > Darwinula > Darwinula stevensoni. The sequence goes on from CAJPEV010000437.1 coordinate 54,188, forward strand.
CCCGGCCTCCCTTTTTCTCTCGTTACGGTTAAGAGAAGAGGTTTCCTCGTCGAGACGAACGAGACCCGTTCCATCGAGTCGGCCTACCGAGTCCCGACCGGGTTCGCTCGCGCCCCTCGTCTCGCGGGAGTCGGAACGCGAAAGAGACGACGTACCCGCGACAGGGTGGACGACAGTTGAGTCATCGTCTTGTTGAAGGAGATGTACTTGAAGATCTTGATCCACGCGAAGAAGACGCAGACGGCGACGACGTCGTTGTATCGGGTCTGCCAGTATCCCAGGAACTCGAAGTTGGCGTATTGGTTCTGGTTCTTCAGGAGGCCCTCGATCAGCTCCTCCACTTTCAGGTATCGGTAGATGGAGAAGGCGATGCAACACAGGGAGATCTGCACGGACGGAGAGAGGATCGAGATGAGAGCGGACCCCGGGTTCGTTCCCCTCGGGAATCGTCGCGATCCGTGCCCACGCGGTGAGGAAACGAACTGGCGAAAGGGTGAGGAAAGAGAGAGGACGAGAGTGCGAGAAAGAGACGGGGATGCTGCGACGATACCCCGAGGACGAGGACGTCGATCCAAGCGAAGACGTCCCTCAGCAGCCCCCATCCGTGCAGGCGAAATCCCAACAGGAGTTGAGCGGAATACCAAAAGACGAAGCCGCACGCCATCAATTCCAGTGCGGTGAAGAAATAATCTCTCAAGTGCACGTGCTGAACGAGACGAAGGGAACGGAATCGCCAGCTCGTCTTCACGCCACCCGTCGGCAAGAATTCCCACACCAGCCTGGGAATTCCCCGCGAACTCTCAGACGTGCGAAAACGTGCGCTCGACACCGGTGCAAAAGAATGCATGCAAAATCCGATCGCCGAGAGACGTGCGCGTGCGAAAATGCCCTCACGATGATGACTGTGATATCCAGGACGTTCCAGACGGACGCGAAATACTTCCAACCGTTGTGATGGATCTCGATGATCTCCTCGATGATGTAATAGAAGATGTAGAAGCAAAAGATGAATTCGCAAGCCATGATGAAGTAATCGAACGGGGTGACGTAACGGAGGAGTTTCACGGTCCGGAAACTCCAAGACGTGATCATTCCTCCGGTGGCCGGGAACTCGAACACCAACCTGATTTTACATTTCGAACCAGCTTCTTTTTTTTTTCTCTTCTTCATGAATCATTCGGTCTCGCCGCACACCCTCATTTCCTTTACTTTCCATCGTGCATGCATCGTAGCTTGATGGATTTCGTATTCGTGTGGATTCTCATACTTCCCTTTTTTTGTTCCATCGTTCGGCTTATCTATGGAAATGTTCTCGCCGTTTCCCCCTCCCTTAACCCATTTGCTCGGATTTCTTCGTCGCGGATTTATTCTATTCTCGAGCTCATCGACCGTCGGGGTATCCTTTGGAAAAAAAATCTCGTGAATTACGAGTTATAACAACTCGACACTCTCACGAGTGCGTTTCTCGAAATCGATCGTGCGGGTATCTACCATTAAAAAAATTAATATTACGGTATCGCGAATCGATCGATGAAAACGAGATCCCCATTCGGGAACGATGGGACGCGATGGGTTCTGGGGTTTCCCCCACCGTACGAGGAGAGCGAAAGAACGAGACCGACTTGACGACGCAGAAGAGATTGACGTTGGCGTTGTAGACGGTGAAGTCGAGAAAGACGACGCGAGTCCCGCGTGCGATCCAGAGGTTCTGCTTCAGTTCCGTCATGATGAACAGCGTGTCCGCCTTGGTCGGCTTCAGGTCCTGCGCGAAGCCCGCTCCCGAATACGTGGCGATCTTCCCCCAGTAGTAGGTCCCGCCGAGTTCCGACTCCTTTCGGTACGTCCATCTGCGGAAGACGGGTCGCAACGCGTTGAGCGATCGGTCCCGACCCCGTACCGTTTCCCCGACGCCGCCGACGTTTCACCGGACGGAGTCGAAAACGCAGATCTTACGCCGTGTCCGTGTATTGAAGATTCTGGGGTACGGAACCGGTCTTGTCCTCGGCGTCGGTCGAGTACACGTCGTAGCATTTGGTGATGGCCCTCTGGAAGTTCTCGTGGACCGTGCAGGAATTGTCCCTCACCCGTAACTACAGGATGGGATTTACGAAAAGACTCTGGGCTCACGCGGATCGGTTCCGGGGTCCGAAGGGGGAGGTATCTTCCAGGGAAGGGTCATAGGGAGCAAAACACGAGCGAATCCCGTCCGTCAGTTCCGGAATCACTCTGCACGAGTCATTCCTCACTTTCACCTGAGATTCCGTGTTTTTTTTTAGGGGTCTCGAGGGGATCGGGTGGAGGGAAGGAGCGGGATCTCGACGCTACGGTTTTCGTTTAACGATCGAAAATCGTCTCACCTGTCTCAGGCGAGGGACTCCGAGTAATTTGTTCTCGTAGAGTATGTTCCGATCTTGCGAGGAGGTGGGTGTGGTCCCCTGGTTGTACCAGTACTCCCAGTACAGGGAGTCCAGCATCACGTAGTCCACGAACTGTCGCGGGAAGAAAAGTAGGAAATGAAAAAAGGGTGCCCCGGGGGGGTGAGACCCAGGGTGCCCCAGGGGGTAAGGCCCGAAGGACTCACCCTCCAGAAGTCGAGGAGTTGAGTGGAACCCCGGACGGTGTTTTTGGTGTCGTTGAAGGGTGCGTCCAGGAAGAGGCTCTGCATCACGTTCGTGTAGTAGTACATGGTGGAACTCGTCATCCCGAACGTCACTGCGAACGATTCCGTTTCCTTCTCGTCGTCGTTCGCGAACCCGGAGACCTTCGTTCCCGCGATCGAAATCCTCTCCGCTCCCAGGGGTCCGTCGACGATCCCCGCGAACGACGACGAGAACGGATCGAGATGCGAAGGCAGACGGCGAACCGAGGCCTTTATTTGCTTAAAAACTCGTTAGGTTCCCTTCCTCCGTTCCCATGCGAGCACGTCGAGGCTCATCATCATCGTGAGGTCTTTTCTCTCATCCATCAGGAGATCGATGTCTCCCGCGTCGCATCTAATGCTCTTTATGGAAAGAGCGCCTTTGTTCGCAGGAAGCGATTTTCACCCCATCGCGAGATTGAAAAGTTTCACGGCGGTTCGTCGTCGGTCCCGTCGCCAGGAGACGATCGACGGCTGCACCGACTGCCGTGACGCGATGGAAGCAGCGATCGATCGTTTTCCTCCGTCTCGGTCACATATCATCGCCTAGCAAATATCGACCTCGTGCAGAGGTACGTCTCCTAGACGACTTTTGTTTACGTGACGTTCGTCAGGATCGAGGCTCGTTTTCCTCCTTCCTTCTTTCCTCCCGCCCCCATAACACTCGCAACGATT
>CAJPEV010000437.1:57521-101712 GCA_905338385.1 Darwinula stevensoni
TTTTCCCCCCCCCCCCCCCCCCCCCCTCCTCTCCGTTCCTTTCTTCTGGGATTCCATCGAGAACTGAACTACCCCCAAGAACGACCGGAAACACGAAATGAAAAAAATGGCTCACGGATGCAGAGGACGATCAAGAAGACGACGTAGACGACCAGTTCTCTGAGGGTGGTTCGGACGTAGATCTCCCTGTCTTTGGTCTTGTTCATCTGCCGGGTCGCCCACATCCCTGGAACGAGACACGAAGGATCGACGATCCTCGGATGCGCGAGAGGGGGAAGACCCGGAGAGATCTCTGGTGTTTACCGCCGAGGCATCCCGTGAATCCATCCCAACATCCTCCGGACTCCTTCTCCCGGATCTTGTAATCGTCGTAATCGTCCAGATCTCCCACCTCCGCCCTGGCCGGATCCTTCCAGCCGTGTCCCTGGTTCGGACGATGCATCTCGCTTCGGACGGTGCGGCTCACTCGCTCGGACGAATCATGAGGACGGGGAAACGGCGTGCACGATGGTACGAGGCGCGATGTCCTTCCCTGATCGGCGAACGGCACCTACTGCCTAGAGACGGAGTCGGGTGCCGAGGTTTAACCTCTCGGTCGCCATCGACACGAATAAACAGGGCATCACCATGGTACCTTTACCGCGTCGATGAAACCCCGATCGTGATTGTAGGCCTCGTTCGTTCGTCCTTCCTCAGGTGCGCATTTCCGCTGGGAAATCGTTGCGAGTGTTATGGGGGCGGGTGGAAAAGGAGCCGAGCTCCGATGCTTGTTTTTCACGTCTTTTACCTTTTTTTTCTCCCTCCGATCCGGTGGTGCGACTCGCGTTCGAGGACTGCAGCTACCACCGAAAGTCGAATCGACCTCGTCCGATTATTAATCGATACCGCTTTTCGGAGACGATCTTCTCCGCGACCGGTCGGAAGGAGGCCCTGGTTTCTACATCACCGACCTCATCCGATCTTCAGCCTTTCTTCTACACCCTGCATGGAAATACGAGATAAATACGAACCACGCCGATTTATCATTTTCTCTCTATTTTCTGGCAGTCGCGAAGTCGACGTCGGCCACGCCGCTCGGTAATTTGGTCCGATTCCGTCCAGTCCGTGACGTGACTCGAGTGGACTCATCACGCGTCGACGGACTCCAAACGGATGACGTATCGTCGTTACCGAAAGCTACTGTAAGCGGTCGAGTTAATGGAAGCATGCGGGAGAGGATCTTAATGAAACCCTCCTTCTCGGTTCTCTATAAATATCAACAGAGAAGAGGGTTGGCACTAATGAGAGCTAACGAGCCGTCTTGGAAAACGTATCCGAGGCGGAAAAGCTCCGCGTTTGATTTCAGACGTTCGAAAGGGTGCGTGCGTCACGGACCTGCAATTACCGTCACGGATCGGCAATTACCGTCACGGATGTTCTTCGATGGGGCCGAGCGAGTGACGCCTTCGCGAAAGAGCCGTGAAAAGTTTCGTGCCGGATGCGAATCGACGAGGCTTCGGCGAAGTCAAGTCATCCTCACGTCCAAAGAAGAAGAACGGAGATGTGCTCCTCCAACTTCCACCGGGTCGGGTAATCGGATATACGAGGGTATGAAGAAGGGGAGAGAAGTGGAGGTTGCGCAGTTGCGGCTGGATGAGGAACGGATGAAGACGTTCTGGGATCTCCGCTTCCTTCATTCCCCGCCCCGTCTCGTCCCACGCTCCCCCGTCGTCCACGTCCGCTTCTCGGTGCAACATGTGCCGTGGTGAAAATCGCTTCCGATCCCCTCGGTACTCTTTTCTTTCTCGGTACTCTTTCCTTTCTTCGTCTCTACGGACGGTCGCGAGACGGTTCGAAGGACTCGTTACGACGAATTAACCATTTCCGAGCAGAGGGCGTGCCCTCTGCTTGCAGGCCCTCGAGTCGTGGAACGATGTCGTTAGGAAGGCCGCAGCGACGATAAGTACGGTGCGCGTATCGTCGGGAACGTCTCATTCGATTGCACGTTTTCCCTCTCCTCCGCAAGTGCCATTTCGCGATCGTACGTCCGAACTTCGCCGAAGGTAAAGCCCGAAAAATAAATCATTCTCCGAGGATTTTCATTTCGAGGTACGATATGGCCGTGCGAGGCCCCCATTTCAATCGCGGATGTGGAACTTTTTTAATATAATGTCTGCAATTCTCTTTTTTCATCTTCCCTTTCTCTTCGCTTTCCTCGTCGGATCGGGAGAGAGAACACGAAATAAAGAATTGCTGCTGCTCGCATTCGTTATGGGCTCGGTTTCGGATATGACTCTAGAATGGCATCTCTCGGGGCGAAAGAGCCGATGGTTCATTCGAGTCCATTTCGTTCACTTTATGAACCCCTCGTATAAGTATGCCGACCTTTTCCGAGAAAGGAACCGTTTCGCTTTGCAAATTGGAAGAGGAAAAACGGATTACGTCACGAAACGAATGAGAAAGTTGGGATACATTTCGACAAAGGGAATTCGGAACGAGGTCGACTCCTGTCTCTCCGTTTCGTTCCAGATGACCCGACGAGGTGAAGGTTCGAGATGAGGTTGAAGGCGTTGATCCTCGCGATGCTGTCGCTCTCGTGTTGGGGATGGAGAGGAGAGAAGATCCGAATCGGAGCCGGACTCATCGTCCCTCATTCCACGTTCCGAATGAGAGATTACATGAAGGCGAAGCAGACAGCGGTGCGAGAACTCGCGAAGGAGGGAGCCTCTTTCCTTACCTCATTCCGTCTGTCGGCCGAGGACATCCATTTGACCATGCTGCCTCTTCATCCGAGCCCCACGCGTAAGGTTCTTTTCCGTCCGTTCGTACGAAAGCGAACGCGGATCACCCATCGCCTCCATCCGAGGGCGGTCTTTTCGTTCTCTCGTTTCGGTCATTTTCGTAAAGGCTGCACTCAGTAGTTACAGATTAGAAGTCCCAAGCTCGAAAGAAACTGCCCCATGAGACACATACAGATAATGTCGTGGTGGCGTTCCTCCAGACCAGAAAAAAAGAAAAAAAAAAAACTTCTTTTAGAACGAATTAAGGAAATGACTCCTATCCTTAATTCATTCGCGCTGTTAATCCGAAACCCTTTGCCAAGGTGCAGTGAACTGCCATTCATTCATATTTGATGCAGAGCGTATGACGTCGAACCGGATGTCACCATAATTTACCGTCGAGCTAGGGAGTTTGCGCCACGGCGCTTGACCTCGTTCTCGCAGTTCCTCGAGGTGCGATTCGGCACGGCCTCGTCTCGAGACGGACGGAGAACGGGGATGCTGTCGAGGGTGGGGAAATCGATGCTAGGGGCCTTCATCGTGACCCGAGTCGAGGTGAAAAGAGGAAAAGGGGAGAAAGAGGAGCCGAAAAGCCCCTCACCTCCGTGTACGTCTACGGCGGCAGCAACTCCAGGCGCACGATAGTGTCTCCGTTTAAAAAGGCCGAGGCCCGTATTCACGTCTTTCCCTTAGCTTAGGGATCACTTAAGAGTTAGGGGTCCCCTAGCTAAGGGTTCCCTGAGAGACGATGACTGAAAAGGCTCGAATATGAGTTCCCTAGGGGTACCGTATTCCCATCCTTCCCTCAGCTTGGGAATCCCTAAACGCGCCCCTAAGAGATATAGGAAGTCGTAAAGAAGTTAGGGGAGTCTTCAACCGCTCTTAGCAGATTCCTGCGAGTTCGTTGCAGTCTTCCGGAGAGCAGCATCCCATCGTCAGGTTCATGTCTTTGCATTTGGGTATCGATATTGGATTCGGCGAATTCTTTGACCTGTCCATATAGATCAATGGTCCCCAAACTTTTTTCGGTGAGGGCCTAACGGACGATTCACTCCACCTTGAGTGGGCCGCACTCGTAACGTTAGTCAACCTGGAATGGATCGCATTAAGAAAGATCCAACATTTCTGCATGGGTAACCCTTTATCTGGCCATCGACTTCTTGGTCAAGCTTCTTAAAATAGGAAGTCCCATTTTAAAAATGGGGAGGAAAAAACCTGCCTATTTCTGCCGCATCCACACACACTTTCAACTCTTGTAGTCACAAGAACTGCCACTGCTTGGAGTCAGGGCTCCTGTAAACGCATCAGTTCTAGGTACTCCTTTCTTACAAGTTGCATTTTCGATAAACACTCCTTTTTTCTCATAGACTTCACCATTTACTTGCGTGGTAAGACACTTTTCTCTGCAGTACATGGATGCTCCGAATTTCGGGCAAATTCAGCAGGTGCACACCTAAATACATTAAACATTGAGTTGTAAACATGTATTATACTGTAAGTATCTGTATCTGGCTACAGCAAAGGACTCCAAATCCTTCGCGGTTCGTCTCGATTATTGAGTGCCGATAAAACGGCAAAATTTGAATACGTCAATTATTAGTTCATCTCAGTGGGCCGCTTTTTTCATACCGCTGATATAGATCATGCTCTTGTAGCATTTCATCATTTTATTGACACTCCTGTCATGCATGTTGCATCAATGATCATCGATGCAACATTGATGGTAGGTGAAAGAATAATTGTCATTTTTTAATTGAACATAAATAATTGCGTTGAGGCTAAACACGTTGAGTACCCGCCAGGGCCTAGGCCGGTACTCATGCTAATGTGAAGAAAGCCATTACAACGGAATCTTTTAGACGAAACAATGAATGTTCATGAAATCAACGACAATTTTTTTCAGACGAGGACACATTTTCATTTGACCTTGGCACTAATTCATGGGAAGTGTTATAACTGGGTATCATAGTCATCAAAAAGTGTCAGACACAAGAGGAAAAAAAATCAATTTATGAGCAGAGATTCTCTGACTTCTGTGTGTGACGAGGAGGCCACCAAGATGAAAGCATTCCAGCGCATGCGCCCTCTCCTCCATCTTAAAAGGATTCCCTAGCTAAGGGCCCCCTTACAGACCAACGTGAATATCATTTTTAGGGAAATCCTTACCTAGGGGTCCCCTGTTACGTGCCTGGGAGGGTGATGTAAATATGGGCCTTATTCCAAATTTTGTATTAACACCTGATGATGTTATTTTAAAAGAACGTTACCATAACTATATCCAGCAAAAGGCAAGCTAACGATTGAATTTTAATGCACTAAATGTTTGATATGACCTGCATGGCATGCAAACAGCAGAACGAAGGCGATTCCTCTGGTAAACTACCCGCATGCGCTCCGGTCCAATGAAATGGTTTCCAACTTCTTTGAAATATGACTAATAGCCTTGACTCGCCACAAGGCATTTCAATGAAATCCCACAAAGCTCTTGAAAACATATCAGCCTATGCTCAGTGCAAATTTCGTGGTAATAGCTATAGTCAGAGCAGAGATTTTTTTCTCAAACTTGGAGTGGGAGATAACATTTTTGAGTGACTTCTATATGGCAGAAGCGAGTTTCGCTCGACGACACCATTCTTCATGTGGACAATGTGAATGAAAGGACAAATTGATTTTTAGGGGGGGGTTCAATCCTCAGATGCTCTCAAAAGTGACGAAATGCCATAAGAAAAATCTATTAATAAGGTGCTGCTGGAGTGCACCGAACATGCAAGCTTCTAGAAGGGAAAACTGGAAGCTCCCCTATCATCTACTACTAGAGTTGGGTTTAAGGATCCCTTAGCTAGGGGAGAAAAGTGAATACGGAACATCTGGGGGGTCCCTAACTTTCTTGACTTAGGGGAGGGGACTTCCCTTAACGATTAGGGGAGCGATGTGAGTAAGGGCCCGAATGCCGAAATTTCCTTTAGTTAACGGTCCCTTAGGAATTAATAGACTCCTATGGGGGAGGAAGAGCCTTTTAACTTAAAGGCCCCTTTATCTCCCTTAAATGAGGTTTGTGCGTTCGGACCTTCGGATGCACCTGTGACACGATGCAGTACGTGCGTGCTGCATGCTTTGGCCAGATCGACTTTTTCTTTGTCCTATACCTCTGCTCTGTCGTGGAGCTACCACCCGCTACCCTACTCGCTTCACCTTTTCCACATCGTTTGGCGATCCGACATCCTCCGCTTCAGATCACCTCGAAAAGGATGAGAGGTCGGCCTAGCTATGTCTTTTCGGTCTCGCGCGTAACCTCGTTTTCTGCCACGATGTTACGAGTCGATGTTAAATCGTCGCTGCGAGCCCAGCGTCTGCCCTTTTCGGCCCGATCTGTTATCATGGGGGGGGGGGGGGGGGGAAGGACCAGTTCAGCTCGAAATTGAATACCGTACAGCAGCATAATTGGGGCAAACGTGTTGCATCGAAGGAAAATGTACTGTACTAAGTTTAATACTTGGTCAGGAGAGCTCCTCTCTCAATTCAACCTATACCCATCTTAGGTCCAGTGGAACAGACGATCGGGGCAGAGTGGCAGATGTTTTATTGGAGAATGTTTTGAGGAATGCGATCTGTGAATGAAACGGTTGGGATGACGTTCTGTTCCCAGTGATCCTGAGCACACTATGTCAGGACTTCTTACCTCGGAACGTGTCGGTGATCTTCTACCTGACGAACACGGAGGTCTACGGACGGAACACGGCTTCGGCTCAGTATTTCCTCCAGCTTTCCTCTTATCTCGGCATCCCCGTCATCGCGTGGAATGCTGACAATTCCGGACTCGAACGGGTGAGTCTCTTTTTTTTCCGTTCGGACTCGAGGCATTAGAGAGTTTGCGAGATCGGGATCGGGACGGGAACGGGAACGAGACCGCGAACGGACAGGGGCGGGGCTCCTCTACTAATCCGTTCTCGTATTAGTAGAGGAAAATGACTGCGGATTTCGGGTCCGTGAACGAGAACGGGGAGATGCTGGTGGCAGCCGAGTGGAAAGGAAGAGGGGAGGTATATGAAGGCTAGGCCGCAGCCCAGGATGTTCTACTATCCATGCATACATCAGAGCTTCAAGATTCGATTAGAGCCTGTGTTAGACGTACCATGTTCCCTACTGCTAGAATAAGCGTTGTTTCAACTATGCTACGACCCTCAAAATATGAATGCCGTAATGTACTAATGCTTTTAAGAGGAGCTCCATTTTGGGTCATTTCGAGTCATCTGTGATGCTCAACGGGACACCGCAGAATCTCTTGCTGTGCCTTTTCGTTTCATTCCGAGTTGCAGAGTTCCAAAATGAAAATTTTCGGAGGCATCCCTGTTTGGCATGGTCACATATACCAGTTCAGCTCGAAATTGAATACCGTACAGCAGCATAATTGGGGCAAACGTGTTGCATCGAAGGAAAATGTACTGTACTAAGTTTAATACTTGGTCAGGAGAGCTCCTCTCTCAATTCAACCTATATTCAGCTTAAAGTCACCTCTATAATTTGAAGTAATCATTCAAGTTTTTACATAGAAGCTTCCTACATCATTTGAAAGGAAATTGTTACGCAAGGCGACTTAGATAGCAATAAATCCTTGAATCGTCCGATCCGTTCTTCAGGACGGAAAGACGGGGACTGAGTCGTCCGACCCCGACGAATCAGACGGGGTTGGAGCTTATTTTACACGTAGTTGATGACATGTTTTGGTTCCCGTATCCGTTCCAATCTCAGGGACGAGATGCACCAAACTCTCTATTAACTCCTTCAGTGCTTCCGAGACCTGCTCCGACTGCCCCTCCTCCTTCCCCCTTCTCCTCCCTCCTTTCCCCTTCTCCCCACTCCTCCCCCTTCCCACTTCAAGCCATGGCTTGAACTGTGATTAATGGCTGCAGCCATTAATCACAGTTTCAGTAAAATCCCAATGCGCTCTTACGCACTACGCGTGATACACATTATGCAATTTGGCAACTTCCGTAATTCGGCAGAATACGGGATGCGTAGCTACTGCATTGAAAGCACGCAGAGAACAGTGTGGCAAGGACGAAGTAGCGACGTGCGTGGCACTGAAGGAATAGAAATGAGTGATATCATTTGTTTTCGAACGGCCGCTTCCAGCCTAATCGCGAGAGTGAATTCCACTGTTTTCCACCACATTGCGACATTCATGGAATTCATTTCCGAGTCGTTCTACTCATTTATTTAATTTTTGTGTTGCCCAGAGATTCCCAGCCTGTGGTATAGAATCCTTGAACGGCAAAAAGGGAGAGCGGGTCGCATGCTTCCGGGCGCAACAGCATCAAAACCAAGTGAAAGCATTAGTCTTAGTCGAATATTGAGCATTTATTGAACCGTCCGTATAAGAGAAGGAGAGAGAGGAAAATTAATCTGATGACGTCACCAGGAGGAAAGGAGAGGAAGCTTGTTGTGCGTTCGGATGTCAGAAGGGAACGAAAAGAGGGAGTTGGAACTAAGACACTTCTCCTTTCCTTCGATGGGCCAGCTGACGTCATCGCGTTAATTTTCCTCTCTCAGTATCTCCTTAATGGATGGTTCAACAGATGTGCGATTTTCGTCAATGACTTCCATTCGTCACCACTCAGAGATAGAGATGCGGTTGTAAAAATGTGAACTCTCCCTGTAATCAGGACTGGGTTACGAAACGGAAACAAACGCGAAACGGAAAAAAATATATCAAAATAGCAGCGAAATCTTGATAATGGTATTAACGATATTCATTTGTGTTTTTTTTCCTTCCCTGAAATCAGCAGACGTAATAAATATAAGGTCATGTATTACAATTCAATCATCTTCGCTATTTTCCGTGGAGGAAATTGCTGGAATGACCACTCCCAATCTAAAGTCCGTGCATCATCCATGAAACAGTACGTGACCGTTGCCTTCAGCTAATATCTGACACCCTTTGGGTAATCAAAATAAATTATCCGAAGCCACCCCTCCCCCCCGCCCACCGTTCAGCCTACCGACCGTCAAACTCCAGACCGATTAATGATTTTAAGTTTAGAGTACCAATAGATTTGCCATTCCACCGGTCAATTATCCCATAGGTCACCATAAATGCGTCTTCCCGATTGGATGCTACAACCCAACTTCCATCGGGGAAGCATCAGTTGGTTCTCAAAATACGGTAACACAGGGATTTATGCAAAGATCACCCTGAGGGCTACGGTTGCTATGGCAACTGCCGATAAGGTGGAATTAAAAATAATTTTTTAATGAACAGTAAACGCAAGGATGATGCCACAATGTAGATAAAAAGGAAATTGAACCTTTTTCAGGTCAGATTTCTCTCCAACTTCAGTGACTGCGGTGTTATTTGAAAAAAGAGAGTTATTTCATGTGCAGTCTACGGAGCATGAAGACAGGCAACGGGAGAAGAAAGAAAACCACACCTGGCATCCCTCTTGGCACAATAATCCCATTCGGCAAATTTTGTCAACGTTGTGCGAGGATTGATTTATCAACGTAGCAATGTTTCCACAACGTTGTGTAAGACATGGATTCAATGTTACCGCAATGTTGAAATGAAACAATTCAACATTGAATATAAAACTCGTACGCTCATGTGTCACGTAGTATAGATAAATTGTCCACGTCTTGGCATTGCCTCCTCCTTTTCCTGATTTTCAAAATGCGTTAATATGAATGAGAGCTTGAAAGCCCTATAGCGAATACCGCCATCCCACTGCTGATTACTTTTGAGGCTGTAACTTCCTGTATCGAATTTTAATATGAGATGAGTTCTAGGATGAGAAATCTGATTATATCTAAAAAAGGGATTACGTGTCTAGCATCGTCCCCGTTTCTATCTCATCCGCAGTAGAAGCGCCAGACACACCCTCGCATGCAGATTAATACGCTCTGTCATCCTCATAAGAGATAAATGGGAGCCCGGGACGGCATCTGCGCCATGTAGTGAACTCGAAAGATTCCGCATCCTTCCTTGGACTCTCTGCTCAGAAGTAGCTGGACTCTACTTCCACCGGCTCACCTCCCTAGCCAGGTCTATTCAGGAATTCCAAAGCCTCCTTTTAAGTTGTACGTGGGAAAAGATCGGGTACCGTATCAAAAATAAACGAACTCATTAAAATGGTACCTAGGTAAGAATCGCTAAAGCGGCGGTTAGGCGCTACCTCGTGTTGATTGCTAGAACCTATTTTCTGTTGAGACGATAACTCCATGTTAGAACACCATTGAGACTACGATGAAGGCAAATGTGAAAAATGAATTAGCTCTTCATAGCCTCCGAACGACTTTGCTGATCCCTGAGTAGTCTCTATATGCGGAAAATGCAAATAATTACGAACAGCCGGCATTTCATTCCTGTTGATTCTTCGCTGAAATCGCAACGTCAAGCATGTCTCAACATTTCAGCCATTTTTTGACGCTGAAGCTGAAGTATCAACGAAAAATGAATAGCATATAAATGTTGACTATTCGTAATTAACAGCATTTTCACCATATAGAGACTACTCAGTGTCACTACTCACAGTGAAGTCGTTTGGAGGATCAACTGATATACTTTATATCGGTTGAACTCATATCTAGTTCGTAAGAAATGATGTAAATATAGGAACGTAAATTTTATATGAACATGACATCATTTGCATGACAATCGCAAGAAATTGACTTTGTTTGCAAAAAATTGATATATTGTTTACATAAACATGCTGTTTGGGAACGTGTTGTGGGAAGGTTTCTATGACAACTGCGGAAGACTGAATGGAAAAAAAAGAAAGGAAAATAGCGAAAACTGATCATAGTATATGCAATTCCGAAGATGGCATCTGAAAACCGACATCCTTCTGAGACGTACCAATAGAGGGTGGATGATGGTGAGAGGTGGTGAAACCCATTCTGAGATCTGGCTTCTGAGATGATACACTTCCATTTCCAATCTCTTAGAAAGGACCAGAAAGAAGAGAAATGAAGTTGATGACGTAATTATGATAGAACTAGCAGCTACCTGTGAACCATTCACGTCTTCCTATTTATGTTAGTCGACTTCTGACCCATAACATTTAAATGAGACACACTGCTGGAATTTTAAGTAGCGATAATTTCCGAGCGGCTCGATCCGCAATCGAGTTTATAGTTGGGTGCTGGCGAATATGCTATTAGTGGGGTCTTTCTCTCCAGCCGCTTACAGCTGCTGGCAAAAAGACATCTCGTTCCCTCAGCGCTCGACGCGATCACGTCGTTAAATGACGTCACTTTCGGGCAAGTCGCTGACAGCAGAACGTAGTGAACCATGAGAGCACCGAACAGGCAGAACGAATGTCATGGGATAGCTGGAAGCGTCAGCAGAGTCGTTTAGGAAAGGGACGAATCCAGAGACCCCGAGTTCTGAAGCTTAAAAGCCTAAGCGGGTCGGCCGAATCGGTCCGACACTACCAGTGGTTGGGGTCGGTCCGGCGGTGGAGTTTCGGGTCGGGGAGGACCACGATTCGAATCGGACCGAACGGGTCTAGTTCGAAAAAGTTGACTCGTGCAGGCCTCCAGCGGACAGACAGACAGACAGAGGACGTCGGCTATTATTATATAGAGAAACAGATACGTAACTGAAACGAAATTGGAAGAACAGACAAAAATGAAATAGTCGGGGTTTCCAAGGGAAAAGAATTGAAACAAAAGGAAACCAATTTCGTTACCCAGCCCTACCTTTAGTTAGGCATGCCGCACTGCGAGTTTCAAACCCTTGGACTCAAAGGAAGTAAAAATCGTGTGGGATACACCAGGAAATACCCCCCAAAAGCGAGGGAGACCTTGCCTGCAAAGACAGGCATTCGAAAGCAAACGAGAAACCAAAGTTTTTCTTCTTTCCCGACTCATATTCCCCATCTATGGAGGTCGGCGAATTTTTAAAATGCGTTTACCATTCTTCGCCATTCTCGAGCTCACTCGAGCACGATCACGACGATGATAGAATTTTTGGTGCTAACAATGAGAATTCTAGGAAATCCGAGACGATGTCGTGACTTCTTGGAATGCCGAGGGGAAAGCAGAAACGCCTGTACCGTTGCTCTTCCTTTCCTGATGGGAGATAAAAGCCTTGGAGACACTGGAAAGCCCTCGGGGAGAAACCGGCGTCTTCGACTCTTTCTTCGTTCGTCACATAGTCGTGAAATCGACGACAAGCGAAGTAGAACGCAGACTCGAGAAGATCCGTCTTTTTGAGGAGACGAGAGCTGGAAGAAAAAAATTCCTCTCCTACTCGATCGGAAAGGGCTTTGTCTTGCAAAAGGCAACAAACCCGTAAATGGCAAATCGCTTTGGATTCGAATCATCCATCGCATGGGAATTAACAGTCGTAAGAAATTACCTGCCATCTCGAGGAAAAAGTCGAGAATATCGCACGGGGCACTTCGTGAATCCACGGTGAACCGAGATGATCGATAGAAATTCACACTTGAAGGTGTTCGAGAATCCCTTCGTTCGGGGCTTCCAGAGGCAGGGATCCATTCGCATCCGGGGGAAAGTAATTTCGGGACTCCGTCTTATTCATTTGTTAGTCTCAGCTTTCGGAAGGCATTAAGCGTCTGCATGTGAAAGCCAAAAATGCGAGGCGAGGCGAAACGAACCGGTGACCTCCAGAAATCGTTGACCTCTGACCTCGAGTATCTATGACATGGGTTTCGTATATTTCACAAATAAAGGTTTTCTGCATTTTGCAATCATGCACGATAAGGAACAAAATTGTAACAACTTTTTCCGAGTCCAAGTCAATCGACTGTTATTGAACCCGTGAAACGTATCTGCTTGATAAAAATCGGCTCTCGATTGCATTTAAAGCATGGTCGAAAGCATGATCGGGGAAAATAATGATTATCTGATAGTGCATGCAAAATATAAACGCATTCGTAAATTGGTTTTACCGAAATCGTTTAACTCGCTTTTAAACTAATCCTATTCCTCATTTGATGCGTCACCCATAGAGAGGGATAGGTGATTCCATCATGAATCTCCATTTCGAACTTTTTCCATGACAATGAAGGTTCTCTTAAACGAATGAGTTTTTTTTTCGCTTTCATTCCCGGGAAAATCTTATTCCAGAGAGGCGAGAAGCTTTGAAAGGTCGGCGAATGGGGACGAGATATCGACATTTCTTTGTGCTCCCAAGATAAAGGATGCCCATGCATCCGGATCCCATGAACATGGAAAGAGAAAGGAAACTAGGTGAAGTAAGTAATGGGGCCTCACTCGAGGACTGGGCAGAAGAGGGGAGGGGGGGAGTAGGAATGGGGGAATGTGCAGGGAGGATATGGGAAGGGAAATGGGGGAGTGGGCAGGGAGAGGCGAACTTAGAGAGGTAGGGTACTCACCAGGGAGGGAAACATCCACTTTCCCTCCCTTTTCATATTATTATTATTTTTTTACTTGCTCTCACAAGAGGGAAGGAAGACCGAGGGAACGAGAGACCCTGTCACTCGATATGTTCATTTCCCATCGCCGCTGGGGAAAAGGGACCCGTCAGCGAATGGACACGATCCGGGATCTACGAGATCCATTAATAAGTAATCCCCTGTCCTTGCTGCTCATGGCCTCACGAGGGGACATTCCACGATGAGAAGCATCGCAGCACTGCATTCGGCAACGGAATCACGAGACGAGACGATGCTTCGTAGTAATGCATCATGGCCCTCTCTAACGTGAATTCCAACTCCGTGGTTCACGTTCGCGCCGAATCGTGAACTGTAAAATCGGCGCACTCCATTCTCTTGCCATCCTCGGATCCTCCAAGTATGGACTGTTTCGGTTCGGTACTTGTGGAGACGAGGAAGCCGTCGATGAAGCACACCGTTGGACTCTTCTCGATGCCGTAGTGTGCCGATTCGGGATCCCAAATACTCATCTTATACCAAAAGTATTCAATGGTCTTCGATACGAAAAGCATACGGATCGAATTTTTGCAAAAACTACCGAATCGATCTCGGCACGAGGTCACCGGTGGCATCTACTCGATGTCACTGGGTGTCTTTTGGCGGTCTCATGTATCAAATTGGGACTGAGAGTACTAATACGTACTCAAGACCTCAGGAAGATCTGAAAGAGGGAAAATACTCCTAATCCTTTGAGGAGATGGACGCCATCTCTTGGACTCGCTTCGATCTGGTTCTGCGTCTTCTGGACGTCCGAAGTATTCCTCTGATACTGGAAGTGTTCGAACGGACTTACAATCTAAAATACACAAACCGAGCGAGGGAAAAGAACTGGTAACTCTACTGAACTTATATGGACAGAGGGGGTACTTGGCCTCATATCGTTAAGAAGACGTGCCTGAGAGTCGTTAGAGCAACTAGTCCAGAACCGAAAATACTTGGAATTGCTCACTATCAAAAAGTCACTGACCAACACGTGCTTAAAAAAAAGATATCGGTATCAGTGGATTTGTCTGGAGGCGGCTGCTTTTTTTGGGATGGGGTCTGAATTATCGAACCCGAAGTGCTGGTACCGATATTTCTCCCAATGGCAACGACTATCACTTCCTGCTACTCGCATGAGGTAATGAAATGCATTTCCTCTCGAGTGATGAAAAGATAAGGAAGAAGTGAGGAATCCACAGACGAGTCTTTGAAGCACTTCAAAGCCGTAGAAGCTTAGAAGCCCACCTAATGGATGGCATGCACCGATTGAGGAATCGGATTAGTTTAAAGACGAGATGAACACGGTTTACTAAGGGTGACGTGCACCAGATTCGTTTAACTCTAAACTGATTTGCTTTCATAATGGGAGTCGATCTATGGGAATGAGATTATCTATGTTAAATTGATTCCCATACGGGGCCGTTCGTACACCGATCCTTGCTTTTCGAAGCCTCGTCGAGAGGAACCTTTTCCGAACTTTCAAATAACGTCTCGAATACGACCTCGAACGATCGTTCGGCCAGGAAGTCCAATTTCCTTAGGTTTTTGGGGGTTCCATTCCGTGCCCTTCCCGTTCTCTTCCGCACCGGAAATTTTCGCTTTCCGGATTGCCAGCGTTTCCGAAGCCAAGGCGAATATATCCCGGAAATGCGAGCGCCGTAATCGTCCGTCGCTCCCGGGAGGGAGATGGATTCCGCCCGTCTCACGGAGGCCTCACGGAGGACTCACGGAGGGTTCACGTGGATCTCACGCGAGTCTCTGGGCCGTGCAGATATTCTCGTTTCCGCGAGGAAATGCTCGATGGAATGCCTCCATGCGTGACGAAAGGGGAAGGGGGAGGAAATACTCATAGGCGTGGTGATGAATCTCGTCTCTCCCCCTCGATGTCTTTTCTTAATCGAATATTCTTCGAAGCAGCAAATGAAGTCTGTCGGTTCTGGATTTTCCTCAGGAAATGAGGAACAGAGCTTAGGCAGATATGCGAAGGAATCTCTGGATCTCGGGACAGACGTCTGGTTTCCGTCTCCTTCGGCGTCGCGAGGGTTGCGCTCGAGAACGAGCGAAACCCACGTGCTCCACCCCCGAGATCGTACCCATTATTTTTAGCACAAATCTGTCTTTGCCTCGTTTTGTGTCGCCTCGCTGGTCCCTTGCCAAAGCCCAAAATGCGACCCCGGCGAAGAGACAGAGAGAGAGAGAGGGTGAGAGAGAGAATGTAAATGCGGTCGGGATGAGAAGAACAACCGAGACAAAGGGGGCAACCGAGACGAGAAGCGCAACCGAGACGAGGAATCGCAAGACGTGAAGTCGGCATCGTGTATTTTTTTCCACCCCTATTTCTTCCTCCGAGAAGCAGTCGGGAACAATCCAAACAAGAACTGAGGCAAATTCTCCCAGGATAAACATATCCCGTGACTAATCAACGGACAGATCCCATTGCACGAATGAGACGACCGAGGGCAAACACCATCGCGACTCGATCGGAAGCCATCTGGGTGAACCGAGAAGACTCGCTGCGAAAAAAACTCCACGGAGAGGTCCCTTAATCTTTTCATCCCGCCCGACTAGGGTTTCGTCTTCTTTCGTAATTCGTACCGTCACGGAGACGATGGATCTCGAGGAGACGCGTCAGAAATAAAGACAACGAAATGGATACGGCGCCAAGGGTTGCATTCTTTCCGGAACGGTTTCGACGAGTCATCGTCATCGTTTCGGTGTACCGGGAGCATAAACTCCAGGGAAGGGAACGAAGGGAATTCCACCTCGGATATCGTTTCGTTCTCGGGTGGGCGACTCGAAAAGCTCCGCTTGGAAACGGAACACCGACTGGGTGCCAGGAATTCATTTTTTCTCCGAAATAGATTTCCGTTACCGGACGGAGACTCGTTGCATCCTGGCAACGAGTCTCCGTCCGATTGCCTTTTATTCGCTCGGGATCCGCGAGCATCATCTTTCCATTTGAGGCTCCTTCGCCCTTGCTTTTCCCCGCACCCTTTACCTTGAGGCTATTCTCTGCGAGAGCCGCTGTCTTCTGGAGTTCTCTGTCCGTAGGGAAACGAACATCTGGGGTCTCCAGTCTTCCTGGGGAACGGGTGTTTTCTCTCTCTTAAGATCTCGTCTTCTCGCGGCCTGTAATTATCCTCGGGTTTCACGGAAGATTTTTTCATCGGAGGTGAAACACAGTGGGATGGTCTCTGGTTTCTCGAAAACGGCTGGGAACCTTGGTACGTCGGCAAGGGCCGGTTCGTTCGGATCGTCTTTCGACCCCGCGAAGCCTAGAATCCGGAGATCGAAGTTTAAGTTTCCTCCAACTCCTCTCGCCTCTCCTCGTCTCGAGAAGAATTTTTTTCCCCGCCTCCAATTCTTGGAGAATTAGAACGCCGAAGCCGGAAATGGGATTTTGAATGCTCTCCTTTCATATTCCTCTCTCTACGTTCAGCCTTCATATGTACGACTACCGCTCCTCACACGCCATCCGCATACTTATGTCGACTGTATCGATCTTTCGAAACCGATCTTTCATTTGTGGAGTTCAGGACGCAAAGACAAGCGAAACACAATCCTTTCAACTAATTTCGAATGCGCTATCGAGTTTCAGAGGGTGGTTCGGTCGAACCTGCTTCTCCAGTTGGCACCGACCATGGAGCATCAAACCAGGGCCATGCTCGACGTCCTCCACCGATACAATTGGGATCGATTCTCGGTGATCACGACCCACATCGCGGGACATGCGGATTTCATCCAGGCCATCCGGGAGAGAGTCCTCATCACCTACCCCAAGTCAGTGGTCCCATCCATTTCTCAAGTATCTGCGATCCGTGAGAACGAAGTAGTAATATGCAATCTTATTCGAATACTCCACCTTTCTTCATCCCCACCCATTTTTGGGCAATGCGATGAGTATATATCTTCTATATCCTCAAGAAATCCCAGGCAAAAATGTTCTATAGACTCTTTAAAGAAAAAATTATGTAGGGTCGTATAGAACTTTATTAAATCACTGTATGCAAATTCTATGGAGATTCCATCAAAATCCTATCGAGAATCTTACCAAATTTCTATAGAATTCTACGAAGACGCTATAAAGAAATTCTGTAGAATTTCTATAGGGTTGTATGAACTTCTTTTGTGTCACAGTATAGATATTGTATAAAAAAAAGTATATTTAATTTCATGAACTTCTGTAGTCAGTGTTAAAAAAATCTATCGAAATCCCAACAAATTTCTCTGGACGCAAATAGTAGACGCAAATAGTGTTCCGAAAGGAAAAGATAAAGAATTAAAGGTAGCCTTTTTTCTTCGACTTCACCTTGTATGTCACCAGGCCATCTAGAATTTTACAGAATGTGAAGAGCCTTTTAGAAGGTTCTTATCTGATGAATTCATGATGAACTTGTGAAAGCATTGGCATGTGCTGATGGAGGGATATGGCATAGAATCTATGCCATAGATCGTAGTTGTGAACGGCTGGAAATCCTCATGGGGCATCGGAGAGTTGTTCCATCTTCAGTAGTGCAATTTTAAAGAGCTGCCCCGACTGGGATTGGGCTGTAAAATAAACACGTACTTTGGCCTTTCCTGGATCATAGGCGATGGATAAGGGAATCACATAACGCACGCAATACAGAAGTACACGATAGCACGGAGGCCGATCTCACCGCTTGCATCGCGCACGAACCGGCGACTGCTGGCAAGTGTTGGCATGTCTTGAGGTTCCTTTGCTGAAACTAGAAAGCTGCTCGGTCATCCTAATCTGCATTGCCAATTTGTATCCAAGCAGTTTCCACGAACATAAAAGAGATAGAAGATAGTGCATTCGTGATCATTATATTTGCTAGGTGAGCTAGATGCAGTTTAGTATAGGAGAAGTCCCCGAAACTCGCAAGGGGAATAAGTCGTGGGACCGATAATTTTCTCCTCGGACCGGATGCGTTATGGGTCAAAAGGCGTATGATTGGTTAATATGGAGTTTTTTTTGGACCGTCTCGACTCGACGTCCGTGAGCAGACTGTCTCACTGCACCCGAAGTTCAAAGGAAAGTTGGACGTCAGCAGTCGGAAATGTCCATGTACGTCCATGACGAGCCAAATCGATCGGAAGCCATTAACTACAGTTTCTGTCTCAACTCATTTCACGAATTCGGCACGCCAGCGTATCGAGAAGGGAGATGGAAGCACTGATCTGAAAGCAGCATCACTCACTAATCCGGCATGGCTCCAGTATAATATCCGGCATCTGTGGACATGAAAACGGCAGACCACGTGAAAAGCCGTAAATACCCAACAGCTAATGCATTTTCCACCTTGAAATGGCGCATTGCCAGCAACGGAATGAGCACGTGTTTCGCTCAAGAGCCCTAAATCTTTCCCCCGGTATCATCAGGTATCATCAGGGTATTTTCTTTTAAAAGTATGGTTACTTTGTGGGAGGGAAAAAAAGCATACGTTCTAGAAATGAGATCCTGCTTTCCTCATATATCTTGCAAGAAGGAACTTCTTGCGTGTAAGAGAGTTTCTGTGTTCAGAGTGCATGAACCATACTCAATTTCAATCCACCTAATGCTCTCAAGGAGGAATGCGAGGAAGGCTAATTTTCGAGGCGGGGTGGGTGGAAGAAAGGAAATAGGCGGGAAAGCGCCTATTGATTAAGCTTTTGATTGATTGCTCCTGAGATTCCCGAAACGACCTCGTCCTTTGTTAAGATATTAAATTGTTTTCGTGATAAATATGGAATTCTAAGAAAAAAGGCACTCACGTTCACTTTTCAACTCTCATCTGCATGATTGAATTTTACGTCATCTAAGGAAGGGGGGGGGGAATCATAGGTTCTTTATCCGATCTGCATCTAAAACGTACCAATGCAGAGTTTAATTTCTAGTAATACTAATAATAAGATTCATATAAAGTAAGTTCTTTATACGAGCAAGAGTAAGAAAGTAGTAAAACGTACAGATTTACAAAGTAAAGCTTAATTGCCAGTTTGTGCCTTGAAGGCCTTTCTTTCCGTGCGGAAGGAGGTTAAGCATTTTTATTTGAACGATGTCGTACGATGGGAATGGTGGCACGATTCGTGCGTGCAACCTAGGATGAAGATCCTCGGGGAGATTCGAGTGGGTGAGGACGTGGAGAAGGATCTGATCATGGTGCCCGTCGAGACTCGGATACTCCTGCTATATTGCACCCGACGGGAAGCGGGGAGAATCTTAGAAGCGGCGTCCGGGTTGGGTCTGACGGGGAGGTCCTACTTGTGGATCGTGACTCAGAGCGTGGTGGGGAACACTCTGGGGGCAATCACTGGGCTCGTCCCAGGTATGATCGCCATCCACTTCGACACCACGGATGCGAGTCTCGGTCGAGCCATCGTTCAGAGCCTTCAAGTGTTCGCGAAGGGTTTGGATCTCTTGGCCGGCAGCACCGATCCTTCGTGGGTCGTTCCTCATCTCAGCTGCGAGGCTCAAGATCACATCTCCTGGCCGTATGGAACCCACTTCTACAGGTAACAAACGGGTTTCTGCGCTTCTTTTTTTCTTTCTCATGTTCCAGAGTTCCATACGGTATCGCACGCGAAATGGTATTCTCGAGAGTCCTTCTCGACCGTGTACGGTTGTGGGTATCATCGATTGTAGGCACTTGAGGAACGCATCCCTGGCCCAGATGGAAGGAATGCCAAACCTAGAATTCGACGCGGAAGGGAAAATGAAGGCCACCGAGCTTCGCATCATGAACCTAAGACCTGACCTGACCGGATCTCTCACCTGGGAAGAGGTCGCTTCCATCTTCATTCCCACCGTCTCCTTATGGGTTTTCTCTACTCGATCATTTGGAGGTGTGAAAATCCGACAGATTGGAGTGTGGCGGTCGTGGAAGGGGGAGGATGCCCTCGATATAAAGGACATCGTTTGGCCGGGGAATTCCCACGTCCCACCCGAGGGTGTTCCCGAGAAATTCCACCTTCGGATCACCTTCATGGAGGAACCTCCTTACTTGAACATGGGGGAACCCGACCCGAAGACGGAGAAATGCAGCGCGAATCGAGGCGTCCTCTGTCGGGCTCCCGCACATCTCTCCCCATCCTCCCGCAACGACACCACGATTCATTACTGCTGTTCGGGGTTCTGCATCGATCTGCTGGAGAAGTTCGCCGCGGACTTGGGTTTCACTTACGACCTGTTCCGCGTGAAGGATGGGGTGTGGGGTGCCCCCGTCGCAGGGAAATGGAACGGGTTGGTGGCAGCCCTGGTGAACGACGAAGCGGACGTAGTCATCACGTCCTTGAAGATCAATTCGGAACGGGCGAAGGCCATCGATTTCTCCGTTCCTTTCCTCGACACCGGGATCGCCATCGTCGTCGCCAAGAGGACGGGAATCATCTCTCCCACCGCCTTCCTCGGTTTCTATTTCCATTCTTTCCAGAGTAGGATTAATTACAAATGGAGAATTTTACCTCTTAAACACAAAATGCATCATATTTATAAATTACGCTTTAAAATACATCGATTGACTTTAACATATCCGTACCTGCATGGGTGAAACGAGTCCAAAAGACTCCACGATGTCTCTGTTTAGAGCCGTTCGACACCCTATCGTGGACTCTGGTGGCCCTGATCGCAATTCAGGTCGTGGCCGTGGCCATCTTCATCTTCGAATGGCTCTCCCCTGCCGGATACGACAGAAAAGTACGTTCCCCTATTTCGTTAACTTCTCTTTTTGTTCCCCCATTCCCTCCGTTTATTGCCTTCCTTCCTTTTGGAGACGACTCTAGGAAAATAGGCGTCGTGTCGTAGTGCTTCATTTTCTAGTACTCTACCATGCAATTACTGGGGGGAAACGAGTGTATCACTCCTTTGCTATCCGACGACTCGAACAAATGACTGAACTCCCCTCTCCCCTTTATTATTTTTTTGATTGAAAAACATATTAACGGTGCCTCGTATACGGTAAAGTGCGGGTTTATTTGCAGACGTCGCCACCGGTCGGACAGCAGTTTTCCCTGTTGAGGGTGTATTGGCTCGTGTGGGCCGTCCTCTTTCAAGCCGCCGTCAACGTGGACTGCCCCAGAGGTCTCACTTCCAGGTCCATCCAATTTCATTTCCCTCGTCTCTTCCGAAGGCCGTATCGCGCGTCCGTTTCCCCAACTTTTTCCCGATTCCGGACCGACCGTCCGAAGCATCGACGAGACCCAAGACGAAACTATGACTGTTAAGACGTCTCTCATTTGCAATCGAGTCCGACTTACCTGCGTCTCTGCCGGATCGACGTACGGGCACATGGGGCCAAGTGCCCAGAGGGCACTGAAGGGCCTTCAAAATGTCTGCTTCATCCGTTACGGTCAGTACTTTCAAAGATGGGAAAGTGAATGGGTGGGGATCCGCTTCTGATTCTGAAAGTGAGTGGGTGGGAATTTGCACCTGATTCTGAAAGTGAGTGGGTGGGGATATACTCCGACTCCTCCCCTCCGACCATACAATTCACCCTTGAGCAAATATTAATGCACTGATTTCAACAAATAAGACACAGAGCATCAGATGAACTCGTCCCAGTAAAGTATTGTGTCTTTTGGAGGTCTCAAGCATTCATTGGTACTGATAATACTGAAAAGTAATTATCGGAAACAATGACTAACCTAAATGTTCAATTTCGACAGATAGTCGCCAATGGACTTGCCTTGCCAGGGGAATAAGCCTCTTCAGGGTTTCAAGCATTTATCGTGCACTAAAAATACAGTACTTATCTAATCCATACCATATCCATCCATAATACAGCCATACCAGCTAAAGAGAACCCCCCAAATCTAATGCAGAAAATACCTGAAAGTAATATCAGCAACACAGTTCGGGCTAGAGGAATAATTTCAATTGGAAATAATTTTCATTTGCATTACGGCAAATGAGGCATCGGTGAGCTTGCGTCAGGGAGTAGCCTTTCAAATCACAGTGAAAAAATGATGAATATCCTAGAGAAAGGATCCAAGAGAAACGGTCGGACTCAAGAGCAATGTTTCTCTACCTCCGGTTCTTCAGTTCTACCTCCTGCGAGACGACCGGTTAATTGAAAGATTTAATCAATGAAATTACTTTTTTCTTGGAGTAAATTGTAATAATCGAATTCTTCATCCCCGGCCTGCAATCGTTTCCCGCCACACAGCCCGCCATAACAGGACAATTACTTGAAACACCAATATTAGGGAGAGGAGACAGGGGTGCAAATGAATATGAACAGATGATTTGGTGATATGCATGTAGAGAGGAGGAAGCTTGTGATCGGAGATGCAGACCCACCGGTCTGTAAGGGAAAACCTGCCAGTCCGCAACACTAGCGGGAAAATTACTGTATACCGGTCCGTCGTGACATAAATGTCAATAACCACTGTTCCAAAGGATTCAATTAAGTGCAGCTTTACCATACCAGCAGTAGAGTTTCATTTTTCTTCGCTTTGGGTCCGGAGGATGAACGTGGAGTCGATCGCAAACCCCGGGGGGAGGGTGAATTTAGTACGTTCTATCTGGGAGTGAGGGAAGGCGTCTCTATACGGCGACGACTGACTTGCGAGTAAATCTCTCCGAGTCGGTGGTTAACCGGAAAAAAGTCTCCCGCGAATCTGACGCGTGATACGGCCATTACTAACTTTGGTCGACCTCAACCTTGACCTCCGCACTCGATAGGTTCCTGGCATCGGTGTGGGCCATGTTTGCCGTCGTCTTTCTGGCCATCTACACAGCCAACTTGGCTGCGTTCATGATCACGCGAGAAGAATTCCCCGACCTGACAGGGATCGAGGATCCTCGGGTGAGTGCCTCCTCGAGTTCATTCCATAAATCCCGAGCTCTTACTTTCTTCCACAATTACTTCGTGTTTGCGTGCTCGGTTCTAAAACGGGGCGTCTGACGATGGGAATGTTTCCGCCGACGGACTAACGATAGGCTGGAAGAACCGCTAACAGTTTACTCGGATATCGTAACGGTTTCCTTCGTTCCAGTTATGCCCATCCCTCTTCTTCCGTTCCACCGTCCCTTTTCCCTTGCTTATCCCATACCGTTTATTGTTGTTAAGGGCTGTGAGGGTTGTGAGCTGCCGACTCGGTGTGTGTGACGAGAAAATCTTCGAGGTAATGCAGCATGCGGTCCACTCGCACTCGACACTTTCGAATATGATAACCTGAAGCGCGAGTTGACGGAGACTTCTGCTGGTCAGTAGCAAAAAAAAAACTAATGAATTAAAAGAAAGAAATATACTCGTATAGACTACAGCAGTCATTCAGAACCACCGCTCGGGATTTATGCCGTAGACCAGGGGTCTCAAACTCGTTTCGGTGTGGGGGTCGCATCGTCAAGATCGGACCTCTCTGCGGGCCAAAGTGAAAAAAGTGAAGGTTTTCCCTGATTGTATATATTGGGCCTGAAATGTTTCTCTCTGTGTACGAAGGTGGGTCGCGGGCCGCATTGAGAGCGTTTGCGGGCCGCATGCGGCCCGCGGGCCACGAGTTTGAGACCCCCGCCGTAGACTTTAGCCACACTTACCTCTATTTCGTCTACCCATTTTTTGTGTTTCCGCTTTAGTTTTTCGACGCAAGGATTGTTTTTTTGTTTTTAATCTTTCCATAATGAGCATCCACTTGCCCTCTGTGGTACGTGACGGGGGGGGGGGGCCGCATTTACTTCTCCATCCCACAGGTGAATGTTTCTCTTGCATCCTCCGTCTGTTTTTACCCCATCAATTTGGAGTCTTTCGTAATTCTCATATACATAAAAATTGTAACGATCGATATGCAGTTCATGATACAAAATATTCTGTGAAATGACGAAATGAAACCTCTGGGTACTAACGTGAGGAGACCCCCAATAGGTTAACAGGACTGGGTTTGCCCAAGTTGTTTCTCATCATTTTTGGTGCCTCCGTGCTCTTCTTATGTGAATGAATGTGCAGCTGAGGAACCCCCGAAGCACGAATCCGCCGTTTCGATTCGGGACGATTCCTCACGGGAACACGGACACGGTGATGAAGCAGAATTTCCCTCGCATGCATGCCTACATGAGTCAATTCTCCCGCCCTTCCGTCCACGAAGGAGTTCGATCCGTGAAACAACAGTAGGACACTTGCGTGTCTACGTGGCGACGAAGAAAGACGACCGATGAGGTGATGATGTCTTCCCATGCACCTGTAGGGAGCTGGATGCTTTCATCTACGACGCCACGGTGTTGGAGTATCTGGTGGGGCAGGACGACGGATGCAAGCTCCTCACGGTTGGAACGTGGTACGCCATGACTGGATATGGAGTCGGCTTCCCCAAAAACTCCAAATACCTCCACTTGTTCAACCACAAGCTCATGGAGTATCGAGAAAACGGTATGGGTCCGGAGTTTCTCTCTCCGTATTATCCACACGAGTCGGACGACCCTGCGTTCTCGCCCCAGGTGACCTGGAGAGGATGAGGGAATTCTGGTTCACGGGGGCATGCAAGCCGAAGAAGACGGGGACATCCGCTTCCAAGCCTCTCACCATCAACCAATTCTTGAGCGCTTTTTTGCTCTTGGCCATGGGCATGGTCTTGGCCATGCTCTTCCTTGCCTGCGAGCATCTTTACTTCAAATACATCCGGGGACCCTTAAGCAAGAGCTCCATTCGTCCTTGCTGCAACCTCCTCAGTACGGTATGTCTTTATCTACTAACGAGTTTGTTTACCCGAAGGGAAAACGAACTCGCAATGGTCGCACCTTCGGCGCTCAACGATATAAGAAAATTTAAGAAAATACATCTAAAACATGCGCCTTTGACGCTCGCACCTTCTAATGTAGTAAAACTCCATGGGTTTTAGGCATTTTTCACTGGCGTCAAGCTACTTCCGGTTATGTGACGTCTTTACCTACTTGAGGTTAAAAACCTTAAAGCAACTCGAAAGAATATGGTCCTAGAGGATGTACCCCTAAAGTATGATATTTCTCTAATTTGAGCACTCCAAGACTTCTCTGCCAAATCTCACTTTCTTTATCTGCCCGTTTCGCAGGAGCGAAATACCTGTAATATCAGGAAAGCTTCCCCCCAAAGAAATGTGCACCCAGGAAATGTACTTCAAAAGTGCGATTTTTCCTAAAATGAGCACCCGAAGAACTACTCAGTCTGAAATTCAACTTTTCATCATATTAGCCCGTTCTGCTGAAGCAAAAATAATTCGAGAGCATGGGCCACCAAAAATGTGTTTTCACGAATGCACACAAAAGTGAGGTTTTTCATGAAATCGAAACCCAAATAGCAACTTGTCAGTCAAGTGTCAGTTTTTCACAGCAGTCGATTCGCTCGAGCGAAGATATGTAAGCTAAAACGTCTACCCAAGAGGATGTGCCTCGGGTATGTACTTCTGAGGTAGGAATTTCTCCTCAAGTAAGCACAAGATTTTCTTTGCCAATTTTCACATATATTTTCCCGTTTCCCTGAAGCGAAAAAGTTTTGGAAAAAGTGCCATTAAAAAAATTGCAACTCCCCCAGGAAATTTAACCCGAAATTAGGATTTTTCCTGAAATTAGTAACCCACTTGTGTACCAAATTTCAACTCTATCGCGTGGAAATTCTGCTGCAGTAAAATAAAAATTATGAAAAAAGTCAACCCAGAAAACCTTTACCCCCAGGGTATCTATTCCATATATTGGTTTATTCCTGAACTGGACACCCCACCAGCTATTTGTGCGATAAGTTTCACCTTTCTATATCTGCCCGATTCGTTGGAGCGAAAGAATTGCTTGAAAAATGTCCTCCCCTCCAAAAAAAAAGAGAGACAGCTATGCGCTGAGGTGAATTATCCTAAAAGTAGGATTTGGTTGAAATTAGCAAGCGCAAAGCAACCTATGCAACAAATTTCAGCTTTCTGTATCTGCTCGTTTCGCTGGAATGAAAAAATTTATTTGAAAAGTCCCTTGAAAAAAATGTGTCTTCAGGGTATGTACCTCCAAAGTCTGATTTTTTCTAGTCAGCACGCTTAACAGCTATTCGTGTACCAAGGTTTATTTTTATAGCATATCTAGAACATGGTTAATATTAACGTCAGTCAGTCACTCGTTCACGATCGTCTATATATATTAGATGGATGTATGCATGTGCGAGTTAGGCAGGCAGTCGTCTGGGATGCCTGGGAAGTGAGGGAGGGAGGGGGGGAGGGAGGGTAATCAACGCATACGTAGATGCGAAAAGTGAAAAAGAAAAGAAAGGAAACTGCATTGTATTGATGAGACACGAAGTGCTTCGTTCCAAGGGTGAAAGGAAGTGCATAAATAATATTAAAAATATAATGAAGTTGCCATAGGGAAGTGCTAAAGGCGTGTTTACTTTCAATTCTTTCCCTCCCGAAAGGGACTCGCAAAAGAAGCAACGAAGCATGAAGGCAAACAACCAGTATCCAGACCTTCTCTACATGTACAAATTTAATTCTTGCTTCAAGTAACGTGGAACTTTCCGAATGGGGCTGCCATGTTTTCAGGGCACGCCCAAAAGGTAACGCCCGAATCATTGATGATGTACATATGCCAAATTGAGATGGGTAGAAATTTGCACAAATGAATCTCCTGGAAAGGAGATTCATTTCTCTCTCTCTTTCTTGAGAAGAACGGAACACTTCCCCGAACAAGTAAGGTTGTGGGTGCGAGAAACAAAAAAAATTATTTTCGAGAGTGACAGTAAACACAACTATACAACCTTTAATACAGTGTTTTGCAAATGAATTCGTTCCATCTTTAGCACAGTGCAAGGTAACTCTACGGATGATCCAATGCGGCGGCAGAGGAGGTCCAACTATTGTTTCCATTCTGGAGGATAGATCTCTCCCGTTTCAGACAGCCACATCGCATCAATCGGTTAGTCGCTTGGGAGCTGTCGTACAGCGAGGATGACATCGCGCGGCCCGTATGAAAGGATGGACGAGTCATTGAGCACAGGATCGTTTCCAAGCACCAGGCTGGACAGTCATACACTGGTTTCATGAGCTTCGGAATCAAAGAAACGAAACCTATTCATCATTTCATATCCAATTCATCATTTCAACCCAAACGGAGCAAATAAATTTCTCCATTATAATTTATTATTGGCTGGCTCTAATGTTCCTATCCTCAACGTCCGCCAATCTACTGCAATTCACTCTACATACGTTGGATGTCGCCCCGGCGCCGCGACGAAAGCGTCGCTATCCAGGTTGAGAGGATTCCTCCATGGCAGGGCCGGATTAAGGGGTGGGGGGGGGCAAAGGGGTCAGTTGCCCCGGGCCCCACTCTTCCAGGGAGGCCCCGAAGGAAATTAAAAACGTTAAGTTAAAAAAGTATTATATTTGCGTAAAGTAGCGGGGGGGGGGGGGGCCTAGGAATTCACTTGCCCCGAGCCTCGCAACTTCTTAATCCGGCCCTGCTCCATAGAATAGCATGGGCCCCATGATAAAAGTGGTACGAATTCATTGGCGAAACACTGTATGATTGGGAACGCAGCGAAAAGTCCCCAAAGCGAAAAACCGTTTCACGCAAGACATTACATTTAAAAAATCGATAGTTATACTCGAACAAGCTAGAAGGTATACGATTCAACGGCGTTCAGACTATAAGATCATGCGACAAAATGTTCCCTGTTGTACAAAGGTACAATAACAACAACCCATGATATTTCTATTCAAGTTGTAAGCATTGGCAGAATCTACGGGTGGGGGACTGGGGACAAGAGGGGGTGGGGACTGAAGGGTGCGCCCCATACGTTCATGTGCAACGAGTACTTGCTACTGAGTGCTCGCCAGCGAGTAATCGTTAGCACTCGCTAGGGCCACTCACTTACTATAACACCCCACTCGCTACGACTTTGGAATATTTCAAATTTGAGGCGAGTACTCGCTAACAAGAACCGATCAAAAGGCAACCTCAAGCCAAGATGGAGCCCCACTCCTCCCATGACAGGAGCTGAAGAGGTCAGCGCGTGGCATCTTCTATCAGGAGAGTTAATGATATCAAGAGGCGATTTCGCCCATTTCGATATCACGTGTCGAGGTCGAGCGTTCCTTAATTTTAGGGTAGGCCTAACCCTCTTAAAGCTAAATATTTTTGTATTTTTGTATTTTTTTATTATTATTTTTATTATTTATTTTTTTTACTATCCTAGTTGCTTACTGTCTAGTACCTACGTCAAAATTGCCCCCCACCTTTTTGCCTGTCCATGAAAGCATCTAGTTTCTTCTTAAAGATAGTCACAGAAGGGGCAGCCACTACTTCGTCATCTAACGCATTCCACGCGTTCACCACTCTGCAAGTAAAGAATTCCTGTCTCGACCTGAGCCGCACCTGCGGTTTGCGCAACTTAAGTCGGTTACCTCTCGTTCTCTTGCTGTCATCAAACTGGAAAAACCTACCACACTCGACATTATCTATTCCTTTAATTATCTTGAAAGCCTGGATGAGATCGCCCCTCCTTAACCTTCGTTCGAGCGAGTACAGTCTCAACACTTCTAAACGCTTCTCGTATGATAGTCCCCTAACCTCCTTAATCATTCTTGTGGCCCTCCTCTGTACTCCCTCGAGCGCCAACAAATCGCCCTTATTTGTAGGCCTCCAAAACTGAATGCATTCTATGAGTTCAGGATGCGTCCATACCTGTCGCCGTTCAACTCCGGGGTTGCTGCTGCCCTCAGTGGAGTACGGTATTATCAGAAAGAGGAGGTGGTGTAATAGAGGGGTTTGGACGATGCCCTGGCTCTTGAAAAGATCTTTCCTCATATTCCTTCAATTGGACATTTGTAAGGGACTCTCTCTATAACCATTTATCAAGGCCTCTATAGCACCATTTGACAGTTGGCGTGCCATCACAATGTCGACTAGATCCACCACAACTGATAAGAACTACTTTCTGTGGGCAGCCATCACTCCTGCATATTTCATATTTATCGACATCTGTACATAGGTGCTCAAAAAAGCAAATTCCCCATTCATGAAATAGATGGCTGGCAGTTTGAAGCGAGTAAATGGTAAGCCCTCGCTAGCGAGTACTTGCTAAATGTAATACTACATTCAACCACTCGTATGCGAGTACTCGCCAATTGTGCCTTGAGGTTCATATTGGTTTTGTATAAATACGCATTAGACAGCAAACATTTGCGTCAGGGCACAGTGAATGTTAGAAATAGATAATTTCTTAATCTCCCTGTCAATCCTACCCTCCCGCGGGTTCCTAGAGCGTGGGTCAGAGCCTTCGGATGGAGGACGTAGTGGAGGAGGTAATGACCGTCGAGAAGAGCGGCAGAGAGTGTCAGAGTGGGTGGTGTAAACAGAGACTCCTGTCGACCGAGAAGGAATTGGCACTGACGAAAGCAAGGGTGAAACAATTGGAGGACGAGATGCGATTTCGTGGGATTCGACCTGATTCCCCTCCTCCTCTCGGCAGACGCAGACGCCGCAACACCAGGTGAGCACCGGCTCCATCCATTCTATGAGAGAATCCTTTCAAACGATACCTGATCCACCTCCCCCTCCCCCCCTCGTTCTCGCTTTCAGGAGAGCCAAGTCCAGCTGCTGCACGTGAGTATCCATGAAACTCATCCCGTCGCTGTTTGTTTGAATCGGCCCGGTGATTGCGATTCGGGGCTTGGGATGTATCGACAGGAGCGGAAGCGAATGGGAGACAGACACGGAGAACGAAGACTCAGTGCAGAATCACGTGTCCTCGTTCCTCTGGTCCCGAGATCCCCGTCCACGGTGAGAAATATTTTTTCCAATCGGTAGAACCACTCTCTCTGAAATAGTCTATAATTTAAAAAATGTCATTGTCTTTGGTGGCCCAGGAAGGGGACAAAAGAGGTGGCCGAGTACGAGACCGTGCTCTGATTCACGTCTTCTTTCCATTTTCCCCAATTATGAGTCCAATTTTCATTCAAACGGAAATCTATTTATTAGTTTCGCCATAGAGTGGAGACTGAAGAAAATTAGTCTCTATGACACGGATGAGGCGTCTTGCGTAGAAGTCCTGGTAATCCTTGGGAAGGGATTTCAGATGTCTCAGTGCCTTCTCTACACCATGCATTGCCTAGAAAAACAAGCAGAATAGACACATCAAGAACCAAACTTTACTCGAAACGATAGTTTGCTGTCATCTACCTGTACGGCAGGTAAGAGGTCCTTGTTGCCGTAAACATCTTTCTTGTCGTAGAGGGATTCTTGCAAATGTCGCCAAAAGACATTGATGGAGACTGTAAAGGAGGCAGACCTTACGCTATGAAACCAAAGCGCAGGAATAAACAATCCATCCCCTGGTCTCAGAACGGCTTCGAATCTCGTGGCTTTCGCAAGCGCTGGAAATTTCCCCAGATCGGGTTCCTCCACGCTCGATACGAGGGATTTGTCTCCTTGGAGGTAGAGGTTCAGGGCATCCGATGGTGAGAACAAGGTCACCGTCTTCTCTCCTCTCACCTGGATCAGCACGTTGTCCATCACGTCGTAGTGCGTCCAGAGGGATAGATTTGCCGATGCAATTCGCAACACGCTGGAAAAGATACGATCTCGAGGAAGGAAGTCTGGCAAGTGAAAATCACTGGCCAAAGTGGGGAAATCGCGGGAAAACTCAGCAGGGCTCTTGGTCTTCTCTTCTGATGCCAAGGATCGGAGGTAATAGAAAGAGGATGTGGATGTCGCGGCCTGAGTTACAACTTCTGAGAACGGCATGGTGTTGTAGGTGAAATTCTTGGAGAGGAAGTCCAAGTCTGGACCTTGAGAGACGTGAGCAACCACGGGGAGGCCGGAATCATGCATGGACAAGTACTCGGGGGTCCAAGTCTTCACGCATGGTCCTAAGTCCAGGCCGGAGACAATCACTGGTTCTCGCTTCTCTGTTATGTCCAAAAAATCAATCTGTCCAGCTAAAACTCTATGGACATCCAACTTCATTTTTTGGCCTCCTGATAATAAATAGGAAGTACAAGGAAGCTGATTAATCAAGATATAGAAAGCGATAAAAAAAAATAATTTCGCTGCCCATCGACAAGCACATGAGTACTAGGCCAAGTACTTGTGATGCATTCCATGCACTTTCTGCTACATTGGAGAGTAGGGCACCGAGTTCGAAAGAGGCTGTCTCTGAGAGCCAAGAATTATGAGAGTTCAATCGCAAAAATGTGGGTCTCTTTATTTCAAAACATCGAACACCTATTCCAGAAAATTCAAGAATTCAAACTAGCACTGCCATGGAAGCAAGCACAGCAGAGAAAGGAGTGGGAGCAGTCGCGCCAGAATGACTGATCTTAGACATGATGAACCACGGGAAGACGGGCGCGGAGCCAGGCACAGGAAAGCAAAGCAAGTGGGTGGATGACAGGTGTGTCGGCCCGACACGCAAGCACCTGAGTTGCGTCTAATGTCTGGTCAAACACATAGAATTTGGTGTCATTTTTCTTCCAGAGAATCGCCATTCATCTTATTTTGCTTGGAACTTATCAAATTTTTTTTCGTAGAAGAGAGGCAGACGAGAGGCATGAAATGAATCAAGTATAAGGAATACTAATCCATTAGCAGTAAGCAAAGAACGTGTCTTCCCCGAAATAAGAATGACATCAAGTGTAAGGTCTTTGATCATAGTCCTGTTATCGCAAACTGGCTAGCACGCGCAACAGACCCCGCTTTGTCGCACTGAGAGGTCGGAAAAGCAAGTAGGGCAAGCACATGCCACAATACCATATCGTGGTAATCGTGTCAGGTGTGATCTACGCTAAACCACGTGATCTATAAAGAAGCAGGCGTGAATGTTGTTGTCGAAAGGTAGTCAAGAATATTTTATTATTGACTTAAAAAATACAAAACCTCATTGCGCCGCAGAAAAGGAAGCTTGAGAATTGCTGCAACAAATTGCTGTGTACGTGCTCACGCCTATCCATGTAAGTGAAGAATGCGTTGGACTTCCTAACAGACTGAAAAGCTTGACAACCCATATGCGTGCACCTAAATGCGACACATGAAGCTAAAGTACCGCCTATCTTCCTTTTCTTGGGATGAATTTACTGTCACTCCCGCATCGCGAACACTGAGTGGCAGTGTTCAGCTCTACCAAGATTCCCTGCTTTTGCAAGTATTGAATCTCATCAGTCCTAATCATAGCATCAAACTCACGATTCAACATCTGGAATGCCTGGTGGTACCGGAACCAAGCTAGTAAATTGGCTACACCAAATCCAGCTGATCTTGGGACGCTTTGTTCGCCATGGAGACAGGACTGTTGAGCCACACCACGCCTCAAACACACAGGTTTATATATATACTCGCAGTGAAAGGTGAAAGGGCTTACGACACTGAAAAGGTGGAAGGCAAGACAAAGGGTCGACAAACGAGAAATCGGGGAGGAAGATCACACGTGACACCATGCAGTAAGCAGTACCATAAACACGACTGGGCGTAGATCACACATGACACCATTACCCTCTTTTCCATCCTTGTATCCAAATCATTTCAATTCCTTAGATCGCTTTTTTAAGAAACTTCCCGTCTTCGTAACCGTTTACCGTTGCTGCACCGTGTGAGATGACAGTTGCCAGGCCGGTTCCCTCAAGCCCCCTCCCACTGCACACAGATCAGATCCGCCTTGGATGCACCGGATCCAAGGGATCTGTAAACCACAGAAAACTATACCAAGGTAGCCAATAGCATGTCCATATGATAACTGGGAGAATATGCAAATAAAACTCAGTTCAGTGACCATCATATATTCTTCCTTGCGTCAACATAGCCAAGACGTGTCCATAAGGAAACAAAAGACTAGGATCACAGGACGGAGATCATTCAGAGAACTGCAGGCTTCTTGCAGCCAAACCAGCTGAAAGGAAAAAATTGACATCAAGTTCTGCGGTTCACTAAGGTTTGATGAATTCAATAATCCTACATACATACTTAATATGAAGCTCATCCACCGTGCATTTCAGTTCAAGGACACGAGAGGTCCTTTAAGACATCTGGTGTCAGCAATAGAAAGACTGAAGCGGACGGGCTGAAGAATCAGCGAGCGCTAGTGTCATTAAGCTTCACACTGGGGTCGGGCCTGGGGTTTGTCATTCGCTGTAATCCTCCATAAAAATTTCTCAAAATGAGCCTTTCCTCTCCTCCTCCTAGCTTAGGTGGTCAAGGTTGGTTTCTACCGATACGAAAAATGAGGATGTTCTTTTCAGGAGATAGAAAGATGGAAAAAAAAACCAAATGAATGCACATATATGTGGCTTGCAGCAAACGAAAGCATGATATTTCAAGTTTTATTACCACAATTTCAAATTTTAAAATACAACTTTATTATTATTTTTCAGCTTGTTGGACGTGAAATGGCGACTACACAAGAGAAGGCAAGGGCGTATTGTGGTTTGCGGGGTTGAAGTGAGTCACACAGGTGCAGCGCAAGTTCAGAACTGTTTACAGCAAGGATACTTCTTCCCGTGAGAGAAGATCTCCGGTAGGCCTTTAGCATCGGATGCCGATGTTGAACATGAGCGGGGAGCTTATGTACAAATCCGAAGCGCGATGGGGCCCCTAACCTGCCCTCCAGCCAATAAGAGCCCTCCTCTCAAAAGAGAAAGAAGCGCGGTCATCCCAGGCCATAACGGACACACCTAACCTTTCATCAGCGTTCTCAATACCTCAGCAGTTTGACCTCACATCAAGATTAATGATGGCATTGGAAGGGAGGCAACAGTAATATTAATTTCATAATATCAGGAGGAATATTTTATTGCAAACTTTATTCCATTCATTAACGTAAATGCGAACATTAAAAGTCAGACACCGGTCTGTAGCTGAGTCTTTCTTCTTTCCATTACATGTAACCGGAAAAATATCCTTGAAAGCACCACACCTAAAATGCGCATTGAAAAGAGTGCCCTTTTTTGGGCCACCCTGTACATAAGCGTACGGGAAGCCTTCGAGAGCAGCCAAGAAAGACTGCGCCATGCCAATAGCGAAATGCAGTTGCCACCCGAGCTCTTCTCTTTCAGCACACTTCCTGTGTCCTTAAATTACTTCATCCATCGGTATGTTGAATCACGGACAGGAGGATCCTTGTAAACAGTTCTGAACTTGCGCTGCACTTGTGTGACTCACTTCAACTCCACAAACCACAACACGCATTTGCTTTCTCTTGTGGAGTCGCCATTTCACTTCCGACAAGATGAAAAATAATTTTGAAATGCATGTAATAAAACTTGAAATAATGAGCTTTCGTTCGTTGCAAACCACATATATATACGTTCATTTGTTCATGATTTATTAAAGATTAAAGTAGTCTGAATCTTTTATGGTCACCGTGTACTTTTCAGGGCATTGTGGGAAGTTTCGCAGCTGCAATGTCAAGGATGTTCACTAAATTCGTGTGCCAATTTATACGCAAACATTAATCGTGGCTCATCAAGAAAAACCTTCGCAACTAAAACATGAGTGCCAGTTTTTAGTGAAGCTAATGCAACGTAGCAGGTCGTGTGTCACTGTCACTGCAACGTACAGCCTCCTCCCCGACCGTTTATTGATTCCTGATGAGCAAAGCGAGTGCTTGGGTTGCGACGCAATAAATATTCGGGGGCAGGAGAGGTGAAGGGGAGGGAGGGGCGACTCTCGTGACATGCTGGGATATCTTCGTTAATTGACAACTGAAAATAAAGGGGGGGGGGGAGGAACGCCATTTCAAAGCTCGGCTTCCATGTATGCTCTAGCAAAAATGTGATCGAAAGCTCCTCATTAGAGGGGAGAACAACGCACAGATCAAACTGTGAGAGGTCTGAGGGTAACACAATATACATGGTGATTCACACGTTTACCATTTCAGTTGGCTGTGAATCCTTTAATATTACGAATATTCACTTCAAACAAACACTAAACGACAGAACAACTAAATTTTCTTTTTCTTACAGATAATCTACCATGGCTGTGCAGTTTACGGATGAACAGTGAATTTACAATGTTGAACGCTTTTTGGAAACCAAATCACCAAAAGCTACCCAACGTTCATTTCAAAGAGGGTTTCCAGAAAAAAAACCGCTTATCTCTATCACTCAACATCTGTTTCAACTGGAGTTTGTATGGGAATAATTTCAGGTCGTTTTTCAGAATTCGCCACAATGATGTTGAAGATAAATGTCTTCCTGCAGAAAGATGAACTGATTTCTTCAGACTCCTCATTATTCTCACATCGCTTCTCACATCTTCAACAGCAATTTCTGTTCTAGCTGTTCGCTTTCTCCCACTATTTTCAGGATTTTGGTTCTTTATTGTCCCGATGTCATGAAATTTATTCACTAATTTGGTGATAATGGGTTTTGATGGTGGTTTTTTGCCTGAAAACCTTCTCTGAAATGAACGTTGGGAAGCTTTTGGTGATTTGGTTTCCAAAAAGCGTTCAACAATGTAAATTCCCTGTTCATCCGTAAACTGCACAACCATGGTAGATTATCTGTAAGAAGATGAAAATTTAGGAGTTCTTCTGTCATTTAGTTTTTTGTTTGAAGTGAATATTCATAATATTAAAGGATTCACAGCCAACTGAAATGGTAAACGTTTTTGTGAAACACCCTGTGCAAGACATTTCAGAATCGACTTCAGATCCAACATCTGAATTTACGCCAACCGGCTCCCAAACTACAGAGATTAATTCTAAAACAATTCTCGACAGTTTTGTATTGCCAGTCATGGATGATCACAGAACGCTTGCACGTAACTCTACACCCTGAAGATGATGGCCTCTAAGGATATCCGTCTCAACATCGATGTAGGCGCTACTAGTGCGACTGAAAATTCAACAAAGAAATGAGGACGACAGAATTTCGATGCTATGAATTCACAAATTCTCATAGGCATCTATGCCAAATTTGAATGGCAGGGATGTTTCTCCCAAAACCTGCAAAACCACAATCACATAAGGATGCATATTGAATTGAAGCTCTAGTGATCACAGCCAACACTGAAAAATGTTTTTTATATTGAGAAAATGTTATTTGCTTATTTGCACACGGGCCATTTTGTGACTGTGAGCAAAACTTAGATTACCATGGTGAGACAGGACCAGAGTCAATACAGGTTCAAGACTATTATAGTTTTAGCTTTCCTATGTAGCTCGCTATCAGTTACCCTGATTATACAGGCATTGCATAATAGATGCCTTAAGGCCCCAAGGTAGTAATCCAAAATGCAAATCATTACCAGGGCCATTACCAGTACCCTATCCTGGGCATACACATGCTCATGGATAGGAGGTGAAACGGTTCTGGCTTTTTGATGAGAAATCATATACTTCTCATTCCAAGAGACTATGAAATTCTTGAATTACAATAAATTTTGCAAATAAATGCTCAATATTCTAGTTTACATTAATCTTTTCACTCTTCACATATCATTGAACTACTTCATTCTATTTGAATTGTATTATTCCTGCCCATCCTTTCCATCCTTTCCTCTCAGCAAGGTACTTTTCACAGTATGGAAGAGCTTTTTTTTTGAGGGGATGAAGTATAAACTCTCAATAGCAGAGAAGTGTAATTACAAGCAGCCATGCAGAAACCCTAGTCCATCCACTTTCCAGTCAAATCAATGCACTGCAACTAAAGCTAACAAATAAAAAGCATTGAAATGGCTCTCTCTGCTTTACACATTACATTATTGAGCTTCCTATTTTTCCTTAAAAGTTTCACCAAAGGGACTGTCAATCATCTGGCACATGATCCCCCTATGGACTCAGGCTGTGTCAACAAATCCTGTCTTCATACACAAGGAACAGAAAGGCTGAGAGAGAAAGCAACCTTTGCAGAGACCTACACATACAGAGAAAAAGTCATAACTCATTCTGTCCACTTCTACAATCACAGCACAAGGACTGAATGACCCACAGAGCAGAACTCCTGACAGTTTTCCTCAAAGCTCATGGTCAAACACTTTTTTGAGGTTCACAGAGCACATGTAAACCTCTTCTGCATGTTCCAAAACCTATTGAGGAATTGAGCATGAGCCAGTCCATGATGTTGCACCCTTCATGAAAGCTGCACCACTCCTCTTGGATGGCTTCTTGAATAAATGCTTGAGCTCTCTTTTCCCAGCACATAACCCTTACCAGGTATGCCAGGGAGAGTAATTTCACAGTAATTGGAGCACTTTCTCAAGCTCCTCTCAAAATAGGAGCCACCACATCAGTTTGCTATTCCATAGGTGCTCTTCTCTTTCCATGAGGTTTGACATACCAGCAAACCTCAAGGAAATAAAGCAGCAACTATCATCCATTGGTACCCTTCACTTACAATGCCTCTGCCCAGATTTCATCCACATCAAGAAACATCATATGCCACAGATTAATGAAGGTCTAGAGAACTTTTTCCACAATGGGATTACTCTCCATTCTAGTAAGTTCAGAGTTTGGCATAACAGAGTCTGCTGTTGGAAAATTTAAGGGAAAAGAGTTGAAGGGTAATTGCATGTGATCTCAGATTTTGCTTTTATTTTACTGTCACAATCCATTTGAGTTCCTAATGATAATCCAGCAATGCTTCACAGCGATTAGAAATATCCATAACCCCTGCAATGTGTAAAAATGAACATTATTGAAGAAAAATCCAATTTTAAGCTCAGAATAAGGCAATGACACCAATATGTCTCAATGGTCCCAAGAGAAGTGAATAGCAAAAATCATTTTCAGTTACTTCAGATAAGTGGCATTGGTGATTTTATGATACAGAATTTCTTAGCTGTAGCGATTCAAATACCAATTGAAGACATCAAATGTCTTGCCAAACTGTGGTGCAAATAGGTCTCAAACATCTTATTTCTAGAGTACTTCAATGCTGCAGTACATTTGCTGCCTTCTAAATACACTGGTTCAATGTTTTGGAGTAGGTCATTCAATTTGTAAACTCTCCATGCATACTGCAAAAGAAGTTATTCAGGGTGGGCCAAAAAAAACAAAGCTATCATTTTTGATAAATTGTCAAGCTGATTGTATGCTGTCTATTTTGATGACATTTGGTATACAGATAGGGTGACTCAATTAGGGTTTGTGTGCCAAGTTTCCAATAAAAATTCCAAAAACTGTGAGATTGGCATTTAATTTACTTTTCATCACCAAAAAAGGAGGTGCTCATTTTTTCTTTCAGCTTAAAAATTCTTGTAACTGACAAAACAAACAAGCAAACAAACAGAACAAAAACAGATGCACAAATGCCAAACATGAAAGCACACAATTTGGTTTAGGGATGTACATTTCAACTGAAAAGGTACTTAATGTGCCCTCCATTATATTAAACACAAGCCTCTAGTCTGGGGCACCACAGATCAATGGCTCAGTCAATAAACCTTTGAGGCAGTTCCTCCCAATCTTCCTTTGTAGCATCATGCAGGGATGGAAGGTCAATGAATTCAGACCTCCCTTTCATCCCAGCCTCATGGTCATATCGATATTTTTGACAGCACATTTTGCTGTTGGCCATCAGAAAAAAATCACAACTCCTATAATTTTAAAGTCAGATCACTGAAATTGGGCATACAAACTCCAATTGTGTCACCTTATAAGCCTACCGATTTTAATCAAAATCAACAGTATACAAAGAGGTGGATGATTCACCAAAAATGATA
Source organism: Darwinula stevensoni (assembly GCA_905338385.1). Lineage (NCBI taxonomy): Eukaryota > Metazoa > Arthropoda > Ostracoda > Podocopida > Darwinulidae > Darwinula > Darwinula stevensoni. The sequence goes on from CAJPEV010000437.1 coordinate 96,254, forward strand.
GCTTTGATTTTTTTGGCCTACCATGTATACTTACATGAAGCTCCTCAAACACAGTCAATTATACTCAGAAGATTGTAGAATTGAAGGATAGAACAAAAAAATATAAAATGCTGAAAGTTTGCTCTTAACATCAATAACTTAGGACCCCATGATATCTGAGAGGTGTGTGGAAAGAACATACCGACCAAAACAGTGGGAAAAACATCACAAGGTGATAACATCCCACAGTGGAAACATTGCACAGCAATAACATCACCTGGGGCCCTCTAGGCTTGAAAGCCTGTGAGCAAAAGTGAAGTTTTACTTCAGTTGGTTCTTGTTGGGAGCAGATGTGTTTCGTCTCCTTTTTTCAGTGATGTGGATTTCATGCAAGTGAAACTTAATTTAAGGTTAGTAATTTAATTTAGTTTGAGCTACTATTACCGGTAAACAAGGTGTAAGCTTAGACCTACTCAGGCCGATCCATGGTCAGTGAGGATTTGCTTCCTCTGTTGCCTGACACACACAGTGAGTGACATAAAAAAAAAATATATATATATATATATAAAATGCATTTAATTAATACAGTGTTGTGGAGGTGGATTGGGTTAAGTTCTCAACTAGCAATAACCACACTATTGCTACCCCAGGTAAGCTCCTACCCGAGTAGACCTAAGCTTACACATTGCTTACAGGTAACAGAAGCCCAAACTATATCAAATAACTAACCTTAAATTAAATTTCACTTGCATGAAATCCACATGACTGAAAAAATGAGATGGAACATGTCTGCTCCCAACCAGAGCAAAGAACCAACTGAAGTAAAGCTTCACTTTTTGCTCACAGGCTTTCAAGCCTTGAGGGCTTCACACAGTGTTATTGCTGTGTGATGTTTCCATGGTGTGATGTTATTGCCTCATAATGGTTTTGTTCATGGTGTTCTTTTGGGAGCCATCTGAGAGGCAGCAAAATCACTCCTAACTAATGTAGCCTATGCACACTGAGATCTTTCATTTCAGCTGCATGTAGTGGGGTAATATTGTGGGGATACTGTGAAACTGCATGCTCTCCAGTGTGATAAAAAGGAACTCAATTATTCTGTGGTTGGGTTTTCACATATTTCATGAACTGCCAGGTTTTAAAACTATAATCCCTGGGAACCAAGAGAAAAATGTTCTTGCATGGTTTTCTTCCATCATGATATGATCTCAACTTTGTTTAACATAAATTCTTTTGCAAAACATGATGCAGTCAACTTCTGCCTACTGCCTAATGTACTGCAATCTAGGGGAAAGAAATGAGAGGACAAACCTCCAGATTCTTTGGCAGCCCTGAAAATCTGTGATCTGAATTTCTTCACACGATTCCCAGGCTCAGCTTCAGGCTTCTTGGTTCGCAGGAAGCCAGGTAAAGGGAGATCTGGCCCAGGTGTTGGACCAGGTCTGTTGCTGAGAATAAGACAGAGAAATTTATTGACCAAAGGAAAAGCCATCTGGGCATTTATATCATGGAAGGAGACAAAGAGAAACCTGAAGTAAGGCATCTGAAGGGCTTGGGATGCAGTGCAACGCTTTGATGGGTCCAGAGGCAAAAGGCTTTCAAGAAGCTGAAGAAGATCTTCTGATGCAGCAGTGAATATCTCTCGAAATGGAATCCTTTGTTCCGGGTGAAATTTCACATAGTCTGGCAATAACTTCACATTCTGCAAGCCATAGAATCATCATCAGCATCATCTTATTACCACAATTAATTCAATGATCTTCACTTGACAGATGTAAAGACTCTTAACAGGGCAGGCATTTGCCTCTTCCATCTCCAGAGAAAAGGTGACCAAACTGAAAGAGACTAACCATTACTAGTTGGATAGGCTCTTTTCCAGAAAGAAATTTCTATCTATTATTGGATGTCATGGTCCTTCAAATATAATACAAAAGAGCAGCTTTTCTTTTCATGGAGTAGGCTTACCTATTTTTAGTCCTGAAGTGTCAGACAAAAATGAACCCTACTTATCTGTCTGGTAATGTTGATATCCTTGAGAACATGAGTGGAATGTATATTTATGGGAAATATTAGAATTTATAACCATGAAGGTATTTGGGATAACATGGACAGGTCTCATGCACATGTGTTCATGATATTTCTCAAGTCTTGCATTTCCTTCTTTTCATCATAAAAATCAATAGCATATCCATTTCTTAAAGGACTCCCAAGCAGCCAAGAAAAGATTGGGACATACAGGCCAATTCTCAGGTGTTGGTGAACCAAGAGTCCTGAAGATTTTGGTCAGCTGGTCCAGATCACTGTCTCCAGGCAAGAATGGGATCCGCAACAACAATTCCGCCAAAATACATCCTATTGCCCATATGTCCACTCCCGTCCCATATATAGTAGCACCAAACAGCAATTCAGGTGATCTAAGCACATGCACACAGTCACTCACAATTCCATTAGCGCTTCATAAATTTGTCTTAGCCTTGCTGAAAAGTGACATTTATTTCAGCTCACCTATACCATCGAGTGACAACCTGATGCGTGTAAATTCTATTGGGAGATCCGAAGAATTTTGCAAGTCCAAAATCTGCTATTTTAAGCAGACCTTGTGTGCTCACCAACAGATTGTTAGGCTTCAAATCCTAGATGGAACAGAGATTAAATGAGGGGCTAAAAATGTAGGATGGAACAGTATTCATACTAGTTACTGGGTATCCACTAGTAGTGCTAATGCCAGGCACACGGAATATTTGCATGGGTGTTTGGTGATATAGGTAGGACTAGGTCAAAAATTAATTTTAGGTTATTTTTTCCCAGTCCAACTGGATTAAGTATATGTTGAAATCTATGGAGAGTGCCTTGGTGCCCTGCATCAGAATTATGAGGAATAATCAAAAGTACCAAACAATGGAAATCATTGTTAGCACAAAGGTAGCTTAGACCTAGGTACAGAATGCAGTGCAAGTTGCCATTATACATCCAGGTACTTCAATGCTGGAATAAAAATACTGAAGTTTAAACTCTTGAAGTTAACATTTGATATTGGCAAAAATTTATATACTTGCAATCTTATTTTTAAATTATTTTTTTCCTGCAGCTACCAAGTCTACCATTCCACATGCAGAAACATGATCAAAAAACAAAGAAAATGCAATGAGAAATATGGCATACCCTGTGAAGAATCCAGTGGAGATGAAGGTACTCAAGTCCTTGAAGTGTCATAAGTATATAGGCTTTAATGTGGGCAGGAGATAATACAATTGATGTATCCTTGATGATCACATCCAGGTCTGTGTCCATGAAGTCAAATACCAACGAAACATTGGACTTCTGTCCAAACACATCTACACATTGAGTTCATGGTAAATTTCTCTTAATTCACAAATAAAATGGTTTTTTAATCTCATTCATGAGAAACAAAACCCACCAAGGAGTCCAATGATGTTGGGATGATGAAGTTCTTGGAGGAGCTTGATTTCACGCAATGCAGTTCGGTTGACCCCATCTATTGCTTCTCGCTTTGTCCCTAGCTTTATCTGGAATGTAGATGGATCCAATAAAAAATAACGAAGACAAAAACTTTGAGTTTGATCTCACCCAGGCCTATTACAGTGAAAACCTTACTTTCTTTACTGCAACTATCTTGTCCTCTTCAGCATCTCGTGCCTTGTAGACAGTGGCAAACTGCAAAAATAGATTACGCATAGGATTTAAAAGGTTGTTAGAAATGAGTTAGCTTAGACATAAGGTTACCATAGCCTGCACTATGCCTATACATCAAAACTCAAAAAGATCAAGCATACCTTCATAGGCTTTTAGCATTGAGTAAATCAAATAGTGTAATCACTGGCTATTGTTAGCAGTGGGATAATTTGATCAAACCTTGAAAGCAAAACAAACCCTTCTCATGTATAATTTCCTCTTATTTATGCTATTTCCATCGTCAAATATTTTGATTAAGTGAATTCTAACCACTCTAACTCATTAATTATTGAATTGCATTGAAAGGAAGGAATAGTGGAGAGAACTCTCCTTGGGATTGTGGGATAATTGTTCACCTTCCAGGCTAGAACGAGAGCTAAAATGACATTGACAGAGATTCAGATCTCTACTACAGTCTGCTAACCTAATGTCAGTCCTCTTGGCACCAAAAGGACAAAAAGATCTAGTGTCTTCTATTTGAGTCAGACTTGGCTTCAGCACAATTGGATATTTCTCAGGCATGAGTGTTCAAGTCAAGTGAGAAACTGTATCTTTAAACCTATTTTACATGAACGCTCGACTTTGACGTGGAATGCCAATTTAGGCAAAAATGCATCTTGCTGTCCCTACACAAACTTTGAACCATGTAGGACCTACCTGTCCTTCACCGAGAAACTGAATCTTCTCATACCGAGAACCGTCTTCTATACGTCTTTTAGACATTTTTGCACAGGAAAAATTATCATGGATGGGGTGAGTGAGTCAGGAGTCAACGAAGCCGTATGCAATGAGAAGATATGAAGTCAAAGACGATGCACCACTGTAGTCATGGGCGCAGACATGATGCACAGCCTCATGGATGCCATATCTGTCTCTGAAGGAAGATTCCAGGTTTATTCCTGGACGCCTAATGGCACTTCTGCTTGCTTTAGCATCCCGAGTCGAGGTCCAGCGCTCATATCAACTTATCTCCTATTCCCAGATAAGCTTCCTACCACTCAAAAGGTAAATGCTTTTGGTAGGGTATGTTGACCAGGTTTTTTTTCAGGAAAAACTGAGAATGCTCAAATGTTAGGGTGAGTTCATATTCGTGCTGTACAGCACGTACAGCAACGGCAAATTCCAAACCAACACGGGCATGTTCCATCGGACAGTATGCAGTTGCAGCATCCAGCACGCTGTACAGTACGAGTATGAACCTGGCCTTAATCCTTGCAATGTGGAAAAACCGGGAAACCAGAATGGAAATAAAATTTCAAACCTGGACAAAGCCTGAAAAACTGGGACTGTCCCGCTAAAACCGGAACCTCTGGTCACCCTATGTGGTAGAGGCACGTCAATCACTTCTCTATTTACTTTTAAAGGTATTATTTTCCAGTTTTATTTCCCCATGGAAACACTTCCTTACCTTCGAGGTCTGGTACTTCTTTCAACACATTAGCATACAGTATAAGAAGCAAGTGGTCTAACTGGGTTTCGTTCTCATATTTATAACAGTACAGGAGGGAAGGTAGAGGACGGCGACAGCAGGCTTTTTTTTTTGTTAAGTTGTAGGTTGACGATTCTTTTTTCCTAATGTTTCTGCGATCGAACTGGGTTTCATTAGAGAGGGGAGAACGTCCCAGCCTGGGCAAGAAAGCGTACCTGTACAGGACAGTTCTCGTAAAGATGCAGTTACTGGAACATCGCATGAGTTATCTGGTTGTGTTTGTGTTCCTCAAGAAATCCTTGTAGTCAGTGGTGTACTTTGGAGTCAGGGAGATGGGGGGGGGGGGGGGGGGGGGGGC
>CAJPEV010000437.1:101725-123855 GCA_905338385.1 Darwinula stevensoni
GGGGGGGGGGGGGGGGGGGGGGGGGGGGGGGGGGGGGGGGGGGGGGGGGGGGCGCCAAGCCCCTCCCGAGTGAACTCATGGGAGAAGAATATTACCTCCAAGGGAGTGGCAAGCTGTCCCAGGGGTGCCAGGAGGTGCGGCCGCCCCCTTCCCCCTGCCCCCCGTAAATTACACCACTACTTGTAGTCAAGATTAAACTGGGGTTTGTAACATATTAGCTTATTCAGTAAAAAAAAATTTTTTTTAGTCAATTCATAAGTTTCTACCATCCATCGGCCTTCATTAGAATGTCAGAATCGGTGATCCAACTGTAGCCACCGAGTACAAATCGAGAAGATCACTTGTGAACCTTCTCCAGCAAGTTCTTATCCCTGATTTTGCATGGGTCCCACATTTTCGCGGCGTACTCCGGAATGGATCTCATAAGGAACAAATGTGCGGTTGTCTCGGCCTCAGGAGAAGTCTTGCTTGAAATTCGTCTAAGCAGGTCCAGGATCCTACTAGACTTAGAGCAGAGGTCGGGAACCTTTTCGACCTTGTGAGCCATATTAAGATTGAGCTGAGTGTTCGTGAGCCAAAGATTTTAAGAAAATAAATTTTCCTGAAGTTGGCAACAAACATGTGCATACATGAAAAAAGAGGAACATCCATGCTTTTTAGTCATGACTCATGAGGCAAACTTTTCGGCTCGTGAGCCAAAATTGGCTCATGAGCCATAATTTCCCGACCCCTTCCTTAGGGCAATGGATCTCAGCCGATGGATTGCCATGTTCTTACGAGTTGGTTGTGAGAGGATACAAAAGAAAAAACAGCAAAGGACTCACTAACGAAAGATAAGGAAAGTTTAATCAGAAGAATCAAAGGGAGAGAGATCTGTATTGGGAGTGTTACCCTGAAAAGGGTAACACTCCTAATACAGATCACAAAAAGACATAAGAATAGCAAGCAGGAGGTCGGTTTGCTAGCAGACAATCCCAGGAAGCGGCAAACAAAAAGGATTACTCAGAAATTGCGACGTAGGCTTTTCTCAACGAGAATACCAAGTCCAAAATCGCAAACTTCCTTTTTAATCCTACCAAAAGGAAACTCGGCGTAAGTGACGTGTAATTTCAGCACCACTTCGTGCGGTCTCGGTGAATCCAAAGTTCGTGACGAACACTAATACTTTCGGCCCAGAGGGAATCAGGGCTGAAACCACAAGAAAAGGTATGACAGGGGGATCAGAGGTGGATATGGAACCACCTAGGTATCCCCCAAGTTAAATTCGGAACCAGATGGATGTCTCTCCCATTGGTGAATTAGGAACCATGCGCTTGGGGGGAGGGGGGGGAGGACATTTTGTCAGGGTCTTGAACACAAGCGTGCTCAGGAACTGGGATTTCAGATTCAACTTTTAAAAAAATATTAAAAACTCACGTTAACTTGCCCCCTCGATGTCGTTGATGAAAAACGAGAAGAGGTTTCTTAGTATTGACCTTTGTGGGAACTCATGTCTTACAGCTAACCAGTGGGAAGTTGGTCAATTCTTAAGGACTCTCTGCGATCAATGAAGAATTTCTCATCCATCGGAGGAGAGAGCTTTAAATTCCGTAGGATTTTACATTGGAAAGGAGTCGCTATCGTAACTGACGGCATCAAATGCCATAGCAAAATTTAGAACTACAACGTCTTTTTGGCAGCCTTTGTCAAGGCTTCTTGCTCAGTCAGCGTCACGAGCTTCTGAATTGCTGAGCTGCGCAAGAGTAGCCTTAGCAAAATCAGTGCTGCCAGGTGGTCACCATGTCGATCGTTGAACTGGACGATGCATTCCAGCATTTTACAACAGATGGGAGTCAGGGGAACTGGTCTTTAATTGTAAAGACACGAAGTCACACAAACCCCCTCTTAAAGTTACTAACAAGTGGGATGAGGGCAATGTCTTAGCTGCATTCGCTATTCACGATTCAATTCAATTAACGCATTCCGCGCAACACCTGACAAGTAAAAAAGTGATTCTGCAACTCAACTCGAAATGGTTCTCTCTCGATCTCCTGTTACCGTCGAGTTGGAAAAACTTACCACGATCTACTTTATCTAGTACTGAATGATCTTCAATGTCTGGATGAGATCCTCTCGTTAGCCTCCTCGGCGACAGTCCCGACACGTCTAAACGCCGTTGTAAGAAAGCTTTGGTAAACCTCTGACAAGGTAATACGGAATAACTCGTAATAACTGCCTCTGAACCCTCTGAACCCGGTGCCATTACATCCCTTTGATCTTCAGACTTCCAAAATGAAACTCACTTCCTCAATTGGGGTTTCACCAATGCTGTATTCAACGAGAGCGCGTTCGTAATGTCAGTACGAGCTTACGCGTTTAACCCTCATCCGAGCAAGCTTTTTTACAACCTATTCCGGGCAAGGTGAGTCTGTCAGACTCATGTAAAATAAGGCCGTTTGCTGCGGTTACGGTATGTATTCTTATAAATAACAGTACTGTAACTAAAATAATACAGACAATTTATTCAATNTGTAACTAAAATAATACAGACAATTTATTCAATGGTCCTGATAGTTTAAAAAAATAATGACAGTAATAGACCGAAATATGTCGTAGTGAGTCCAGCGGACTCACCTTGCCAGGATTAGGGTTAATTCAGATCCAACTACCCCAGGTGTCCCAAAAAGATGTTACTTTTCGAGAAAAACTTTTTCAGAAATGGCTTTTGGCCCCCGCGCTTTCGAACACATGGCACGTCGTATCTTGTGGTGCTACCAAGTCAATTGCCCCCATGTGGAGAATTCACATTTCTTCTCTTAGTGTTAATGCCCATTTCGACGCATGTTTGTGCTAAATAAAGTTTGTTTATTATCTACAGTATTTATAAAATTTTTCAAAATGTAACATATTTTTGGACCTGAGGTCCAAAACCTGGATACATGTGATCCAGCTACTGTCTGAAATCCAGCTACACTGAACTACAGTACTGTTAGAATTTAAATTCCTCTTCCCTTTTGCCTCCATAAGCCCATCATCTTGTAACATTCTCAGCATGCTTATAGTCAATAGAATGAACATTACGTGAGCTCTTTAGGGCTTCATAATCCCTTCTACTTTTATTTTTTCTCTATTCGTCCGAGTATGTCACTTTCGAAAACCTATTTTCACGCCGTCGGTCAATTTACTGGTTTTATCCAAGAAACCTTGATATAAGTCACAAATGTAAATGATAACCAGGAGCAAATATTCCCCTGGGGACCCAGACCCCTACTTCTGAGAACACTTCCCCATAATCTCTGCTCTCTTCCCGACAACTACAAGGATCAGTCAAATGAATACGAGAATTATAGTTTTTCTGACAGCAAGGGTTTTATTTCTCAAAGTATTTCCCAACATTGTTGAGGCACAGATCCCAATGCTTCACAATATTTTTTTATACCAGCCTCATAAAATTTAAGTGGTTGCTGTTTGCACCACAATGTGACCACCTGCTGCACTTCATCGTCCATGCGAAAACGCTATGCTTTTCTGGACGCTAGCTATGGTGTAAATTAAGCCGTGACTGATTCCCAACTCTGCAGGCAATTCATACTGTAAAACATTTCTGTTGCCGTATGACCTCCTCCACCTTTGCGATCTTCGTTCCTGTGACGAGAACATTGGCCGGGCCCTGGCGAGAGTCATCCTTCAAACTCACGTCCGCTTCGGAAACATTTGCACTGCTCGTACACTCGCGACCGTGATAAACAATTGTAGGTGCAAACAGCACTCATTCGAGAATGGATTTCCACTGGTGACACGAATTCAGCTATCAGAAAATGAATTAATACTAATCCAGTCGTTGATCCTATTTTGAATCCCATGTGTCTCCAGCTGTGGCGGAAGTTGGGTCATGCGCGAAGGGGAACAAGGTAAAAGGAAGGGGGCTACGAAGGCCGAACGGGGATGCTAAACAAAGGTCCTCAGAGCCAAAAAAAATTCTTCGAGGGGCTCCTTGCACTTTCAAGGCTGCCAGGAGCCGCCCCTCTGCTACACACACATCGCAAAGTTAACGCGTACGAATACGCTTTTCCCATTGAACGTCATCCTTGCCTCAGATCTTGCGTCAGGGTACTGCCTTTTCGTCTGCTTGAGCTGAACAATGATCACTCAGGGGTCAATTATCATTGGCCACAACTCGCAAGAGCACTGACACCTCCTTACCCAACAGTGGTCACAATCTTGCAAAGCTGCAAGTTGCTAGGGAAAGCCGGCGAACTAATAATTTTACACCTAACCTTGCTTCCCCGCAATAACATTGTTTCGATTCTTTGCTTAATAGTCGAAGCACAGTATCTACGATGCCAAGCTTTTCTTGTCTTAGATGATCGTGACGAGACACTGGAGGTGTGTCTGTTGGACGTGGAAGAGATCTCCTTTGCATCGCCTGCTCCTAGGTGGTATTAACCTTTATTTGAAGGCAACCTCCTCCATTTACTAGTGCATATTGCTGGAATGATTGGGAACTTCAGCCACAAGAAATTCGTTTTGTTGCTGCAGACTGGATAACTTCAACCGAAGTAAATGCGAGGAAAGACGCAATGCTGCCGCAGTCAAGGGTTCACGTGAATATCGATTTAGATTTACTATTTAACCGAAACCTTTGGTGGTGGTTGGGGGAGGGGAACCTTCCAAACGACACATTCCAGATGGAGCAACGTGTACAAGGTAAGTCCTATGATGGCTCCATGTTATTTACTAGAGAGGGGGGGAAGCAACCATCCCCTCAAGAAAAACATCCCATTTTTAGCACTGCACAATGTTCTAATGCCCCATGGTCGTTCCGAAAAAAAAGGGGTGAAAGGAACAGACTCCTGCACAATCAAATCCCTCCGTCACCCGTCTCGAGACGCTTGACGTTGGAGTCCCCCATTCGCGCAAATAGATTTTTCCTCTTCACGTTCTGTCCTCCTATAAACCCTGTAACTACCGTTCTGGGTTCAATGGATCCTGATACAAAAATGTAGCCATTTGTGTTGGCTTCACCGTGAACTTGAAAAGTACGATATTCGGTGTATTTTAAAGAGATTCTTAGGGGAATGAAGAGATAGAACAAAGTAATAACCATATAATCATCCAGGTTCTGGTAGTTACAGGGTTAATCGTCACCTGATTCCCCGTCTAACACGACCTTTCGCAAACATTGAAACCTTTTCTTGAAAGTGACACCTGATCCTCGGAGTCGTCTTTGGCCCCTTCGCAGCCTATACCCTGTTCCTGGGCCAGCAGTGGTCTGCTGTGAGTCTGGAGAATACCCGAAGTTCATCCTCCTCTCTGACTAGCTAGGTAGACAGGTATACAGTTATCACGAATCCCCATTCTTCTCTACTCTGATCAGCTTGGCTGATACCTCCTCAAACTGGTCCTCAAAGGCAAGTTGCCAGAGTGAAAATACGACAGCCCTCTCGCTTCCAAACCTCTCCCACTGCTGATCCTGCCACAATTAGAAATCACATAGCTACCTAGAACACTACTCGAAAGAAATTGCAACACTCCCAAGGATTACAATGATGTAACGTAACGGCAGATGACGAGCCACCCTTCGATTCTAATTCTAATGTTCAGATAGCAGTGAGATTCTTGTTGGCTTTCTGCTCAGTAGCCAAGTGCTGCTCTACATCTGAAGGATAGCCGCGCCTTAGAACTCAACTCTAAGCGGTCAGAATTTGAGGGCAACTATTGGGTTGTTAAGAAAGTCTTTGGAGTTTTTCTTGTTCTTGTTCATTCTCTCTTCATTCATAATGAAAACAAGATCAATCCACAATGTAAGCACCATCGTTGCCCACAACCTTCTTCCACCTTTCGGGCAGGGAGTGGATGCCCTCCCTGTAGAACGCCGGGGGCTTGGCCTCGAAGAAGTGCTTGAGGTCAGTTTCGAGCGCCTTCTGGGTATCAAAGTGCTTCCCCTGCATGTGGTTCTGGAGGGAGCGGAAGAGGTGATAGTCTGAGACGCGCTTTTCTTCCATTTTCTCTGTCCAGAGCTCACCGAAGATGGAGTGAAAACTATGCGAAGGTGCATTAGTGAGCCCTTTATATACATGCTCAATTTCGAAACTTTTCTAAAATGCCGAAGGGCAGGGTCAAAATACGAAAGAAACTCCAAAGACTTTCTTAACAACCCATTACTTCCCACACGTCTTCACACCATGCATACAGGACCAAGAGTTTTATGTCATCTTCATGAGAGGAAAAAACTGGATTTTTTTTTAGCGATTATTCTGGAGTTTTCTCGATGAGCTGTAAAATGAAAATAAAATTTAAAAGCAACGGTATCTGTTATCGAAGTTGGATGGGAATTTCCAAAATTGTACTTCAATATTCGAAGATGGCCATGAGTGGAGTCGCACTACAGCCACCTGAAGATTCCGCACGACCTGTAACACGAGCGGTGGAGCGCAAGTATGGCAGAAGAGTGAGCTTATCTCTCGCACATAGGTTCCTCGAATTGTGGACGTCATGATAATATGAATTGTAAACGTGTCATGTGACTGATTTTAGGCTAGATGGGGGAGGGTGAGGTGAGAAGATGCCGGAATCATTCGGGAGAGGGAAGTTCACCATGTCGAACGGAGTCGAAGGGAGGTCCGCATGCCCCTACGAAAGTCTTCCAGGACAGAGCGGCACCAGGGCTCGATCTCAGTCCCGGGACATGTCACCATCCTCTCTTGAGTCCTTTGGCAGTATGGACAGTCGGTCGCCCAGAGATCCTGGGCTTCTCATCGAAATGACAGCCGCCGTTGCAGGAGTCGTCCCCGACGGTCTGTGTCACACAGTGGTTTCACGTCATCCAGTTTAGTTTTATTTCCAGGACACTGAGCAAAAAAAAATTTAAAACGGTAGTCATTCCAGTTTTACATAATTGAAACATGCCATGACAAAACGGGAATAAAATAGATATAAATGAGCAGTGACTTGGTTCATAGTACTGAAAATTAAAGCACCAAGGCTGTTGACTTGGAACTGGGATTCACGTTGTGTCAATTTGTTCATCAATGATGGACAGCATCAAACATTTTCAGTTGTTAGAACAGCAAATTGTGAAACCTTGTGGGAAGAACTGTATGTATAGCTTTAGGCTTATCCCCTTCAGACCCAGAGTCTGTAAAAGACAATGGATTTGACAAGCAGACTTGCTAATCAGGTCTGAAGAGGATATTGCATGATGAGATAAGAGATGCATTTGTTATGGAATAGCCCTTTGTGCTTTGGACTTGGACATTTTTGTGCTATCTGGCTATATTATGCAAAATTTGGAATGGTTGCAGTTTTAGATTCACTTGGTAAATTTTTAGTAGCTGGTGATCAGTATGGACATATATATCCCAGGCCTATGGGGGTATAGAGTCAATCTACAAGTGTGATAAGTGAATATAGATTTACTGCATTACGGCTAAGGTCCTCTTTGCCTCCCAACCCCCCCCACCCCCCTCTCCAAGCTATGCATCTATTCCAGAGCTGGACTCCAGTGAAAACATAAAATCTAGATGATGTAATATCCTTTATGAATTGGTCTAGGAAACCAAATTATCAAGATTTTCAGACTGCATATTTTGAGCTTAACTCCAGTTTAGATTTTATTGATTTCCATTTAATGAAGGCTCAATAGACTAGATTGAAAGTGTACTTTATCAGTTTTGAGAACTCGTCACCTGGAGGTGAACTGAAACAGGATTTTACACTGAGACTGAAACTGAAGCTAGAACGAAAGTGAATGACCTGAAAACACTGATTAGTTCAATTGCTAGGTCTTGTGCTCATCATCATTAACTGTTATGTCTTGCTCTCATCTTCATTCATTACTTTGGGTTTGGATTATGCATGAACTAAGGGAAGCAAAAAATATGGTTTTATGTCTCATTCTTGCAGACACATTCACTGTTGACCAGGCAGTGAATGCCCTTGGATTTGGCCGGTTCCAGATCAAGTTGTCACTCATCACAGGATTATGTTGGATGACAGACTCCATGGAGATGATGATCCTGAGTGTTTTGGCTCCTGCCTTGCATTGTGCCTGGGGGATCAGTGAATGGAAGCAGGCTTTTGTGACCTCGGTTGGTAGGCTTAGCTTGGACATAGATTCTGTCTTGATTCATGAATGAGATTTGACTTTTCTTCATATTGGCACAACATTTGGCCTTCTTTTGGCAGATGGTGTTCATGGGGATGATGCTGAGTTCTCCATTCTGGGGGAATTTCAGTGATCGCTATGGTCGTAAAATGGTGAGAAGTAGAATTCTTGTTTTCCTTTGTCTCCTGAGCTCCTTCCAGCATGAAAATGCCAGTTATGCTGCACTTTTAGCTGTGCATGTTTTTTTCAGTTTGGGTTTTGTGTGCAATGTAAGGAAAGATTGTTGATCATAGGATACTTTTCCTTCCATATTCTTGCCCTTCAGGATTGGGTGTTAGGCCAATTTTGTGCTTGAGGGGTGGGTAGCAAGGTCATATTGAATTTCCTGTTATGGTACCTTTGAATTTTTTTCTGTTTACAATTATATCGGTGAATTACATTTTTTATTCCTTTTTTTTGCACAAAAGTAATTTAAGTTGTGAGGGACATTTGGTTTCTTAGGAAAAGGGTGATGTTTAAGGCACTTGTATGCAAATGAGAGCCTTCCATGCTAAATGTAGGCAAATGGAGAGTGGATGGGAACAGGATGATTGATATTAATGAGTATTGATGTAAAGAACTCATCACTCATGGGTGAAGACCATTGAGGTAGAATGAATTCATAGAGTCTGTGGCTGTTAGCAAGGCCTGTTTGTCTATTCATGCTTGTGTAGTGTATTATGTGCTTGTTTGCATTTGTGTGAGTGTCTATGTTGGTATGCTTAGGGATTGTTGATAGCATCGTGGCTGTTATCATATTTTGGGCTTCTGAGTGCGACTGCCCCCACATACGTGTGGCTTGTGCTTCTACGTGGCCTTGTTGGCTTTGCAATTGGCTGCGTCCCTCAGTCGTAAGCTTCACCAATGGCAAATGTAGCCCTTCTATGATCATTTATTTTTAATGTGAGCAGAGTACTATTATCATATGTGAATCACATGTCTGTTGTTTTTTTATGCAGGGTAACACTCTATGCTGAGTTTCTACCTCTAACGCAAAGGGCCAAGTGTGTTGTTCTTCTTGATGTAAGTTTTCATGCCTTCCCCATCACATTTCCTTTTTCCCTCATGATAATTGATGGATAGATGACATGGATTGATGCTCTTATATCTCAGTGCTTCTGGGCTATGGGTGCTTGCTTTGAGGTGCTTCTGGCCTTGTTTATCATGCCAACCCTTGGCTGGAGGTGGCTCCTAGCCATCTCAGCTATTCCAGTCTTCATCAGCGCCTTCATCTGCTGTGTAAGAATGATTTCGAGTCATTCCATTCCTTTCCTCTTTGGGGATCTTGTTGGCTAATGGAAGGAATTCTTAAGTAGTGGATGCCAGAGAGTGCGAGGTATCATGCAACCAGTGGTCAGTCAGAGAAGGCCCTGAACACATTGAGGGCAGTGGCATCATCCAATCGGAAGCCGATGCTTCTTGGTCGACTCATTGTGGATGACGTAGAGCAGTGGCGACGTGGACGCATTGCAGATCTTCTTGTCCCTGAACTCAAGTGGACTTCTCTCATTCTCTGGTTTATCTGGTCTGCTTCCTCATCCTTCCATCCTATTCTGAGTTTGATCAATCTAAGGATTCCTGAATTATATTATTTATCTTTTTTCCATGTGGTGATCATATCATGGACAGAGAAAAAGAGAGATGCTAGTTCTCTAAATTTAAGGCTCCAAAAGTCTTTATTGAGTCATTCAAAAAATTACTGCTAGTGTACAATTAAGAAGGCTGCAAATGTGATTAGAAATCAGGGTTGTCATGGCAATGATGGCATGTCCTTGTTGTCAACAGTGGATGAAGGCATGAAGGAATAGGCTATTTAGCATTCATATCTTCTGCCCATGGAAGGTGATGCAGAAACAAAGAGAGTGCCTCCCTTATTCACCAGGTGCTTTATCCAGCTTTCCTTAATTCCATGTCACTGTAATCCTTCAGGTTGCAAATCTTACAATTAGGCATATCAAATGATTCCGTTTGATGGTATATGCTTTTGTAGAAATGATGAATGCATATTTTATTAGAAATGCCTACTAGCTGGTTCCCCTGGCAACCTTTCTGACATGACACCCAAAGCCATTATTTATGAAAAAAAGGCAGGTTTTGTGGGGATGGGAACTGTACTGTTTTGTCTTGTGCATAAGAATAGGTTATTTTTGGCAAGAAGGTCATAGATTTGGTTTGATCAATTCAGTGTTCCTTCACAGGTTTACCTGTGCATTCTGCTACTATGGAGTGGTGCTGATGACTACAGAGTTGTTCGAGCTCCAGAGCCGACAAGGAATGGAAGGCACTTGCTTGGCAGTCCCTGCTCTTGTGTCTCATCCAACAGATCCTGTTTGCAATGCTCAGTGCAAGGAACTTGAATCCTCTGACTATGTTGACCTTCTCTGGACTTCTCTTGCTGAGTTTCCTGGTAATCATCTTCACCTCAATCCAAATACAGTACATTTAGATGACTTAACAGTAAATTGCCACAAAATTTCAGTGTACAGAATGGAAAATCTTCAGAAATAAGAACAAATAGTACTTGTGAATAAATCTCCATGGAGTATAATGCCACCTCACTTCACCTCCAAGCTTATCTAGAATACTTTTTCCAGTCTCATCATGTTGGATAAAGTTTATGACTTATATAGCTCTTGATCTCCTATATAGATTCATGTCAAAGCTATGCACAATTTTATTTTCCTACTTGAGGTCTATTTAATAATGCCTCTGACTTCAGTTTATGCAAAGGAGAACTATGGAGCATTCTCTTTAAGTGAAGTTTCTTTCATCTTGACAGTGTCAGGACTCAAGGGGAGGAATGTGGTATGACGTGGGATCGTATTGCAAATTATGGAGTTTTTCTTCTCCAGAGGGATTTTTGGAGGACTTGAAGTAATAAAAAAATGCTTAGCTTACCAGTCATTGTTACACTGGAAATTTGATCAATGAATTTAGTTTTCCTAAGGAACTGAGTGTCACTGTGTATGACCCCTATTGGAAATTAATATTTTTGGATTCTCATGGCCTCAACTCAGACACAATAGATCTGTTCAGTGTGAACCTTACCATGGCTCTTCAACATGTCTCTTCAGGTATCCTGCTGACACTCTTGATCATTGAGTGGCTGGGCCGAAAGCGTACAATGGCCCTTGAATTCTTTGTGTTTGCCCTCTCCGTTGTTCTCCTCTTCTTCTGCTATTCAGGGTAAGCCTGGGTTTTTCATTGCAGTTAATGGTTGAAGGAAAATAGGTTTATTTTTTTTATCCATTTACAGGAGGACAGCATTGACAGCTATACTGTTCGTGGCCCGTGGAGTAGTCGCTGGAGTATTCCAAGCTGCATATGTTTACACACCTGAGGTAATCACCAATCAAGTGTATTTCTTCTGTGAATGCAACATTTTTACTAAACTACAAATCAAAATTCTAGGTTTACCCTACAAGCCTAAGAGCAGCAGGTGTGGGGACATGTAGTGGCCTGGCTCGCATGGGAGCTATGGTCACACCCTTCATTGCCCAGGTTCTTCATATTCCTTCTTTTCTTCCATTTCCATCCAAATGCAGTTTCATTTGGATACAGTGAATGCATTCCTTTGATATAGGTGCTGATACATGAATCCATTCATGTGGCAACAGCGATGTATGCAGGCCTGGCCCTCCTGGCCAGTGTGGCCTGTTTACTCCTCCCAATTGAGACCAAAGGACGTGAAATGACCGATTCCCATACCTGATGGCTTCCATCGCTCTTCAGATACACTACAGTAAAACCCTGTTTTTATGACATGTGCCACAGAGATGCTGGATATATTGCCATATAGATTGCAATTGTTCCTGGTTCTCTCTGTTTCCCCCAAGTGAACCTTTATCTTTTGGTTTGCACTTTTAATATCTACTGTGTATGATTGAAGAGATGTAAGAAATGCATGGGGTGCAGGAAGACTTTTTCCAGTTATATTTTCTTATGCCTCAGAGCTCATTCATTCTACTACTTCCCATAGTTCCATGTGTGATTCTACAAACTTTCTTGATGGTAGAACCCCCATTGCAAATTTTGAGCTAAACCAAGAAAGTGTTTGAAAAAGTTTTTGTTGTAAGCTGGAAGGAGAGTGAGTAGTGTTACGGAATCTATTTTTTCAATGTAATTTTGCTAAATGGATTTCTTTTAGCATTGTGCTTTTCCAGGATATAAGTGTTTTGCTGCACCAAGAATTTCACTGAATCAATATCAGATTTTATTATAATAGGGTTTTACTGTACTCTTTTGCTGAGAGTGGACATTCTGTGATGACAAAAAATGCCAATGTCTGGATATGAGATGTTATTGAGAACATAGGATCTAAAGAGAGTTTTGGATAGTTGACTTTCTAATTTAATTTAAGATTGCAGTGACCAGACAACTAAGAAAATGGGGTATCAAATGAAAGCTCATTTAAGGAGAATTATTTCTAACTTCAACCAGTCCTACTCTTTAGTAGTTCAAATTGAAGTTTATGTGCATCAAGTCATGAGTTGATACCTTTCAGTCTTTCCTCATCTGCATGGTTGACTGGCCTTGCCAATGATACAGATCTAATCCATATGGACTCTTCTTGTGGGGATATTTGAAGGCTGGCTAGTACTGGGAGTATGCCAAATAGTCCATCTTTAAATCCTGTTCCCAAACTTCAAGACATGCTGGCATCTGCTTTGACAAACGAGCAAAATCATGAAAAATTCATCAAAGTCAGGGGGGAATAGAGCTTTTACTGCTTTTTTTATTATGGAGAAATTGGTTGAGCTTATGAAAAATTCATCTTGGAGCTTTCCCTTGATACTTTATCCTTCTCAGTTGCATAACTACAGCATCACTGCCAAATTAAATTAATTAGTTGATTTAGACATCCTAAAAACATATTACTGTAGCATACCAGACGGCTGGCAAATAACATGTCTTCCCTTTGTGGTGTTATGAAGAAGTTCCTTGTATTTTTATGGCTATATTTTATGAACTTTATATATGGTTTCTTCAATAAAGCAGCTCTGCAGTTGGCAAAAGAGATTTAAGAAGTCACCTTGTACACAGAGAGGGAGCCATTGTGCTGCCCGGTTCAGCAGAGGATACCATTTCTCCTATAGCCAATCTCCATTTAGTCCATTAATTAAAAGAGGTATATTGTCATACAGCTATTTCAAATTGGTGACTGATGCAGATGGCATCAGATTTTAAGGTGTCTGTGATACTACCAATGAGGAATGCAGCAGAGTGGTTGCCTGAATGCTTGAAAGGCCTCTTGGATCAGAGTTATCAAGACCCCTTCGAGATCTCCATCTTTGATGATAACAGCACAGACAAGTGTGTTTCAGGAAAAAATATAATGCATCCATGATATCCTTCTAAATCTGTTAAAATCCTGTTTAAAACTATTTTTTTTTAGTTCTTTGCATTTGGTGGAGAGCTTTCGGGAACAGTTTGCGGCGAGGCAAATCACACTGAAGGTGACTCAAATAAAGGGTGGTGGCCCTCTTGGTTGTGGATTTGCCAAAAACAGTGCCATCAAAGCCAGTAGTGGAGAATACCTTTGCTTTCAAGATGCTGATGACATCAGTCATCCTAATCGAATTGAACTCCAGCTACAGGCAGCGGTGATTGACTAAGTTACCATACAGTTATGTATCTTTCATTTTGTTATGAAAGAATTACATCTTGATCATATTTTTTCATCTTCAGTAGATGGGGATTCCAAATGTACTAGTGGGAAGCCGGTTTTTTCGGATTCCAGAGGATTCAACTAGACGCTACACATCTTGGGCCAATCGTCTTACCCCTCAGCAGCTGTATACCCAGATCTACACAGCAAATGGACCTACACTGATCATGCCAACTTGGTTTTGTCATCGATCTCTCCTTCAGTGAGCTCACAAACAACATATGCAGATATTCTGATGATTCTTTCACATAAAGTAATAACTGAATTAATGATAGGTGTGGGGGATTCGATGAGACACCTGGTGTACCCGAAGACCTTATCTTGTTCTACAGACACCTCAACAGGGGAGGAAGCTTGAAAAGAGTGGATGAAGTTCTTGTTACATATCGATATCATTCACAAGCAACCACGCACTCAATTCAACAGGAAACTATTTGGTTTCATCGACTGAACAGATTCTCTTCTTGTGTTCTATCTGAATGGAATTCATTCACCATCTGGAATGCAGGGAAGCAAGGGCGAAGATTTTATCGGTCTCTTGATGCCAAGCTTCAAAAGAAAGTTGTTGCCTTCTGTGACGTGGACTCAAAAAAGATTGCCAATGGGTTTTATATCTATGAAGAGAGTTCAGAGGTTCCCAAGCCAAGGGTGCCCATCTTACACTTTCGGGATGCATCTCCACCCTTTGTGATCTGTGTGAAGTTGGATCTAACTGGTGGAGAGTTTGAGAAGAATCTACAGTCCCTTCATCTTATTGAAGGCAAGGATTACTACCTCTTCAGCTAAAAATCTCATTCATTTTATTTAAAACTGAAGCATTTACAAAGCCTGAACATGATGTATTGTTTCTGATGGTACTCAATTTTATTTTAAATTATGTTCTCTCTGAAAAATCTGAGCATCAAATTCACCAGTTTAGGCATCTCTGAATGACAAGAAAATGTACAGAACTGTATTATCAAAGCCTTACACATGAAAGGCACATGGGCACAGCAAAGAGCATCAATGTCATTAGAGGACGTTATACAAAACAAGAATACTTAGCTAACAGATTGAGGTAGGTCATGACTAGTACAGGTATCACAATCTTTGGCACTTGGTAGGACTAGACTTCTAATTAAAGCCCATAAACTCTTGACTAGCATATCCAGTTACTGTAGGTAACTGTATGTGAAGCCTCTGCCTCTGTCAAGCAAAGGATCGGTGCCATAAAGAGTTTTGGGTCCACAAGCTTGGGAAAAATTTGTTAAGGCTGTGAAATAATCCACCTCAGATCTATGCTTCATATACTGATAATGAAAAATTTACAGGCTTTAGACACAAAAAGTGAGGTAACAAACAGGAGTCTTTTTGCCAAAAATACCATTTGGGGGGGTGGGGGGAAATGTGTCTGGAAAAAGCACAGCTGTTTCATATGTTGCAACATCTGGTTCTATGACTTTTTACCTTTTCCCTACATGTATGTTAATATGTTGAGAGATCCCTGGGGAACAATCATACAATATGGCACCAAAAAACCCCAAGATGCACCTGCTCTTTACAATTGCTGAAATTTATAAGACTTCAAGAAATGAGTAGAAAAAGTATTCCTGGTATCACCAAGTATGGGATGGTAATTGGCACTAAAACAATTCCCTATACTGGGAAAATAAACCCAGGAACTGATCAAGTCCAGACAGTCTATATTGATTTAACCTTGAGGTATTTGCAGATGAGACTGTTGCTTAGTGAGCATGTCTTTATAATCCATGTTTTCCTGCATAATCCCTTGGTGACTCTGTAGGCTCACCTTTGGAGAGAGCAGCATGGAGTGGGAGTTTCTTTGCATCTAAAAATCAGAAGAGGCTTGCATACATGTATACCCTCGACTACACTGATTGTAACGTGAGATTCTGAGTGAGAGATGAGATGTGTGATGAACATGGCTTCACTCATGTATTGATGTGAGCAGTGGTCCCTCCTCGTCCTGCAACTGGGAAGCTTGTGTTGAACATGGAGTCTGGGATGGCAAGATCAACATCTTGCATTCCTGTATCCCATCTTGGATAACCCAGGCAAGTAAGGTATACATTAAATCAAAGAACTGCACAATGTTCTATGGGACTCTTTCACCCCAAAATAGGAAACTCACCGATCCTCGCTCGAAGACTCGATGATGGAGCGCTTGATGGTCTGATACTTCTTGTATGTAAGAATGGCATAGAGGATGGACAGGATGATCAGCATAAACCCTACAACATGGGGCTGATTAGGCCTAGTATCCTACAATCAAGGAAAGGACAGGAATCTTTGTCACTAGTTTCTACCTGGCCTTACCTCCAAGTGTAGCCAACCACATCCGATGGGGCTCCACAAACAACATGGGAGTGAGACAAGCATACACAATAGATCTCTTCCATAAATCCAACCAAAGTACCACATCCCAACACTTCCTCACCGGGTTGTACTCATACCTGGATTCGAAGGGGGAAGGGTCTGTGTTCATTCCACTCATTGGACTGAGGTTTGACTCAAAATGGAGTCTACAAGGTGTTCACTTGCCTGATCAAAGTTTGAAGGCAAAGGGTGATTAGCCAGGACACTTCAAGGAAAAAGATCACAAAAGCAGCCAACCTGGAAGCATAGAGTAGGATTATTGGTCTGATATCTAGATTTATGCTTGATATCTGGTCAATGTAATATGCTTGCAGCAACAGAAATAACTTGAGTCTGATAGAGAGCATTTTTCCAAATAGGCCTAATTGATGCCGATTCATTATACCTAAAAATTGGAAGCTAGGTATTTGGCAGCGGCCCAGCCTTGGCCTAACCACCACGGACGACTTACAAGATATATATCGCCATGAAGTGTTGATGGTAAACCAGATCTCCACCGGCACCAATCAAAACTGAAATAGATGACAGTCGTAGATGAGTGATTCGACGGAAAGAACACACACAATGGACTTACGTTGAGACCTAAGGCAGGACTTGCCTAATTTTAGGCCTATTTCCAGCGTGAGGATAAAAGAATCACGTGTCTACATTGGATAACGCTAGAATGACGAGCTTTACTCACCGATGGAAGTGAAAAGGCCGCAGATGCGGATGATCGAACGGAGATACTTCCAAAGAAATTTTATTACCGAAAAATTGGAAAAACTATCGCGGCTTTCGTACATCAGATCATCGTTCCCTCGATAGATCATCGTTCGCAGGTGATTAAAACGACAAAGGCCGGAAGAGGAGGCACCGAAAATGACTGGACTAACGACGGTAAAGGCTCACTCCACCTTTAATTTGGGTCAGTCTTAATTTGATCGTTCGTATCTTGCGAGAGTCCAAGGGATCGCCACGGGCAATGCTAAAGGCGCACCAATTGAGAATATTATCACATTAAGCGAGACATGGCACGTGAGAAAAGGCAGGCCTGGCATGTGAGGAGATGGAGGGGGCCATAACGAGCAAGACTCCGGCGTGGGAGTGAAAATCGTCTGGTCGCTTCACAGTTCGTCTCTTTCCATCCGACACGAGGACCATCCTGATTTTTATTGCAAATCATCTGTGTTGCGCGTCAAAGCGAGGTCCTCGGTCTCCCGATTGAGTTCTTTAAACTCAGCGATTCGTTGTAAAACCTTGAGAGCTAGAGACTGCTTCTTCGGGGCTTCTAGACCCCCACCTAATGGAATGTTTTGGCTCATGCGCCAAGGGAGGCAGAGTAACAGAAAGGTTGCTGCCGAGGCGCGAAGAAGCGGTCGAAGGGAAGTGCGAGCTTCCCCTCTCAATGGGGGTTAAGCATTTTCAAAGACAAGTGGGGGGGGGGGGAGTTACGTTTTACGATTATGACGTTGTTTACGTTTTATTTTTTATGACTTCGTCCTTTCACCAATCCTTAAGATTTTATGGTCACTTCCCCCTCGAACCACTGTTGATTAAAATGAAAAAGTCAAGCCAAAAAGTCCAAAAAATTAGGGCTCACAGCAAGCAACTTACATTCTGGGATGGCAAACGTACCCCAGGGTTAAACGATCCATCCGTCTCTCGCGGGCGATTTTCGACAGGCGCATGGCCATTAAAAAAAAATCCCTCATGTTCATCGTTACGATATTCCTTTGGAACGTTTTTTCCCATTGATGTCAAGTTGGTAGAGTGGAACAGTGTTACTCTAAAATTTGGGAATGTTAAAAAAAAAGCAAGCAGTAATATATTGTTTTTACTGGGAAATTTCGAGAAATATAAAAGAGGAATTTGCTTTTCTTGTCAATTCATCGGTTCTATCTATAATGGGAGCGGCGGATGTTGAACATCGGTGCGGTGGGGGGGAGAAGGACGAGGCGAGAACCGAGATCAATTTACGGCTTTTGGACGAGTGGAGTAAAAAGACGGCTCGCTGAAATTAGTGATGATTAAAAATTGTGGATCTTCCACGACGGTCGCGATGAGTATACGTTTCTGAATGCGTTCGGCGAGGATAAGCCGAATGAGGCAAACGGAGAGAGACACGCTGGGAACGCGACGGATGAGGAATTGGAGTTCCCCTCGCATGTAGCCGAATATAATAGGTTCATCACCGATAATAGCTTGCGCGTTATTCTCCCGTTTCGTGTGGCACCGCTTAGAGCATCGCGTTCGACTCGGGAGAACTGCAAGCAAAAGGTATCGAACGGCGCTCGAGGGGATTCAGAGACTGGCTGCGAAAACGACGAAAGAGATACGAGAAGCGTTTGGAAGACGTCGAGACTCCATCCGCACGAAAAGAAGCCGACGTCCGTGCTTTTAAGACGAAGGGAATCGACGGTAGAGCGCGGTCGATCGTTCGAACTCGACGGTGACGGCCGAACGAAAGGAAACCGGTTCGAGTTGTCTAAACTCCAAGTGGGTCGGAGAATCGCTTCTCGACTCGTAGGGAAGTAAATGCACGAAATGCGTGAAGTGACGATGTAGTGGCTGCCCCGCCCCGTGACTGGGTGGCTGCCCCGCCCCGTGACTGGCTTTGGGGAAAGGTTAACATGCCTTCGCGAACGAAACAAAGGATGTAGCTGCGCGCGACTGGGTAGTAGGCGGATATGCTCACAGAAATACATTCATCTCTCGAAGGGGGATGAGCGGATGTTATGATAGCGAACGAGGGGCCTCGAGACGGGCGAAAGTGCCTCTTCGCGTCCCTACTCCGACCTCGAAGCGAGAAAAATCCCTTAATTATTCCCCTCGAGCAGCAACTACTCCGGGATCGGAGTTTTTAGGTCTTTCGTTACGGATCGTCTCCATTCCATGGCGGTGACGATGCCCGGGAAACCTCCGTCTCTCTTGCACCCTTTCTCACAGCGCCTGCACGATCGGAACTCGGAGACCGTCTCGCAGCGCGTTCCGGTCGTGCGTCGGTCAACTTCCCAAAATGTTTGCTTTTCCTTTCATAAACATCACCGATTGTAGCCCGCTCGTCGATCTAGCAACCAACACTGACCCTTCCCCTCCTCCTCTCCCCTCCCCTCCCCCTCGAGGAATTGGAAATGTTTAGGCTTCCTCTATAACTTTTATCGGCTCTGAGCCCCCCTTCCAAATTGAGACCCGACTAAACCGCAGGTTGTTCGGTTGAACCTCTATAATATAGGGTGATTATAAAGAAAGTTCCCTCGTTCAACGCATCAGATCTCGTAAACGGCTCGATACAGGATCGTGAAAATTAATTGGAATGCTACACGGGCCATGGAGAAGACGATGCTGTATGTGTCGTGAGTCCTCGACGAGAGTGAAGAAATGGTCCACTCGAGAAAACGAGTCGTGTCGAATGCGTGCTTCTCCATTCATCCAATATGTATCGCATTCGTGGGATGACAGACGCCGTGCTGGCCACCTCCCCGACGACGGCATCTTTAAGGTCTGGAACCGTGCGTGGGGTCCCTCGGTACGCGAGAGACTTGAAAAACCCCCACGACCGAAAGTCTTCCGGTGTGAGGTCCGGTGAACGCATCGGCCGTTCGTGAAGAAAACGTCGGGAAATTATGGAATCCTGGAAGTGCTCCCACGACACGAACACGATAAGGATGCAAATGCGAGGAGTGATGCCATCCTGCATGAAGACTATCGTGTCCAGCACGTTTCGTGGCTGCAGAGTGAGAATGAAAAAGTCCGTTAGCACGCTCACCGTTCGACGAGGGAATTTTCTTCACGATCTCTCCGTACTTCCCGATCCCGAATTTTCTGTTGGCTCCTCTGAAATCCTCGTCGGATGCCCGTCACGGTGGCATAGACGGCACGACCGTCATTCGGGGGAAGTTCATTCGTCGAGTCGTATTTAAGTCGCACGAATCGTTTTGCGAATCGTTTTCGACGAGCGACCGCACGAACTGATGAGATGATCGATCTCGCGAGACCAAAACCTCTCGGAAAAGAAAGAGATCAGGGGAGGAATTCTAGAGAAAGGATATTTTGAATTCAACGATGCTTCGCGATCGGACTTAAGAATTTCACGTCGAACTCGTTTCCCAACCCATCGCAAGCTTCATCTTTGCACGAATTTCTCATGCGTCACAATTCATTCGGGATATGGAGCTTTTCATTTGACGGACATCCATCCATCTCCTATCTTTCTTTCCCCTCGACCCCCATTCCCCCATTCCCCCTTGCCCCTTCCCCCTTCCTCCCTTCCCCCCTTCCCCCTCTCTTTCCTTCCTCCTCCCACCTCCACCCCTCAATTTAACCCCTGGAAGCTCCACGATCGCTATTCTTACGTCCATTTCACGACTCGAAGATCGTGTGGCGTCGTTTGCGTCGGGGTCGTCAAATGCGTTCGTTTCGCTTTCCCGCCTTCCGATCTCCAATGGTATCTCGTTCCGACTTCGCCTTCCTTTCCCGGTCCATACACGAGGAAGAGAAGGAAACGGCGACGACGGAGTGGACTGCGGTCTCCCTATTTGGTACGAGCAAACACGGCACTCACTTTGCCACCGTAGCTTTACCTACCGGAAGAGGTCCGTTAAGAGAGATCCGACCGCGAGATATAGGGAATCGGATGACGGCGTGTTTTGAGGAGCGAGGCACCGATTCGTCGCTGGACTTCCCATGCGTTCGGACGCGAACGAGAGCCTCTCGCAAAATCGTATCATCCATGGAGGGGCTTCTGTACGTCCGGTCGTGGGAAACGTGGTACCTCGATCGAGAAGAGCGCGACGGATCGACGCTTCACAGGAACGTCTCGCGGAGAAAATCGAAGCGAGAGGTGAATTTTTTTTCGCGGGACGTACGGGTGTCTGTCTTTAAATTTGATTTTCTTCCTCGAACGGGAAGAGCTTTAAACGCGTCGGACGGAGCGGGACGGCCGGGGCTCGAAACGACGAAAACGTCTGCGTCTACTTCGTGCTCGTAGACGACCCAGTAGACGACCGAGGGATCCGAGCGCGCCGTCGGACGTCGATACCGTCGCAGGCGAAGCGTACCTCACGAGAGTACCGCGAGATGCCCCTCGCGTGGGGAGAGGTGAAACGAATTCGGTACGCGTTCGCATCCGATCGCATACGCGGGCCGTCGTCGGCCGTACGCCTGCGAGGGAGAGGGAAAGCGTGCCCATTTCCCGAGTCGTTTTTCGGGCACCGCTCCCAAATGGGAATGCTTTCGTCCGGAGCACGAACGAGGCGAAGGTGTGTCCGGAACACGAACGAGGTGGAGGTGCGTCCGGAACGCGAACGAGGTGGAGGCCGCGGCAGTAGCGGACGACACGAGAGAGGTGGAGGTCGCGGTTGCGCGCGGCGGACGACGCGAGAGAGGCGGAACCGGTGGATCCGGGGATAAAACACGCTCGAACGAGACGACCCCGAGGATCCACGAGGGTTCACTTCCGGGTTCACCTCGTCGGTGGTCGGAGCGTGACGCTCGAGGGGCATCGCGGCGAAACGGCGGCTTCCGCCCTCGCGAACGACCGCCCGCTCCGAGTCCGCTTTCGAGCGAGAGATGCATTCCGGACGTTCACCGCTTTTTGCACGAAACGGATCTCCGTCGATCTCGGGCATTCCGTGCGCGTGCGGATTTCCGCCCGAATTCTTTCCGAAATCGCGTTCGGCTCGATCTCGACTCGGTCCGTCCGGGTGACGATCGAATCGATGAAAATCCCACGGCTTTTCGCTCGGCGCGTTCGACGGCTGGACGGAACCGAACTCGGGTTCGCGCACGGGCCACCGGCCGACGGTCCCGGCATTCGACCCGGTGGCGACCCGAGGGTCGTTTCCGGGTCGTTTCCAGGTCGTTTCGCACCCGACCGGGAGACCGAGTTTCTCGCTCCGGTTCGTGCTCTAGCACGATGGATTCGCACGACGATTTTCCATACCTCAGAACAATAGCGAGCCCAGGAAATCCGAATTGGAG
>CAJPEV010000438.1:0-78762 GCA_905338385.1 Darwinula stevensoni
GAAATATTCCATGGGATGTTCGCAGATACATGTATAAAGAAGACACAAGTAAGGCTATGCCAGAAAAACGACATTACTTATGGGATGACCTGATATTCTTGGGGGAGTCATCAAAAGAATAGTTTTTGCTCCACTCGACCTGGAAGTTTGAATTGCGCTGAAGGCTGCAATTCAGCAGCATGCATCTACAATCCCGCAATTTTTTTTTTCCAAAAGTCATTAGAAACTTTGAAAAGCAAGTCCGAATGTGCCGTGCCCAAGGCAGACAGCACTTAGAAAATGTGATGTGACTTTCTGAAAGAAGTTTGACATTTAAATCCTTCTGAAATAAGAAAATTCTGGAATTTTTGACATTGCCAACAAGAAAAAAAAAGCAACAACGCATGTTATGTGATGCATGCTATCTCATGGCAGGGCGCCCATATGATTTTTATCAGCGGTATATGGTTCTTCTCGGCGACACCTTCATGTCGTAGCCTGGGTAACCTGCTACCATGCGTCATTTTCAAGCGGTCCAGAACTTTCCAGAACACACTGTATATAGTGGAACGAGAGATGCGCAGTTGTTTGGGAGGAATGTGTGAGTGTGTTTAGACGTGAGGATGGAGCAGGCAAGTGATAGCATGACTCAGGTGTAAACATCCCAGCTTAGAAGTGAAATGGCTGTGCTGGTGCTGCTCCTCCTGGTTCCCTACGTTTCATTCGCTTGCTTTCGGAGTTTGAATGTCATTTGGATATAACGGGTGGCCCAAAAAAAGCCGCGACCTGTTTGACGCTTTATGCGCCATGTCCTCGTCGTAGTATTCTACAAGTCGTAGAATAGTACTATTAGACTGTTCCAAAATAAATGTCCGAATTCGATCGCAAACTTTGAAGGGTCGTAACTCAGCTGATAATGAACATTTTTAATCGAAGTAAGCACCATCCGCTTCACTTCTGCCAACGAGATACAAGCTTGTTGATCCCAGTCGAGTAGAAATCCTGGGTTCTGGAGGCGATGAAATCCTTAAAGGCATCTTCGGCAGAGGTCTGATCATGGAAGTGTTTCTCCTTGACGAAGTGATCCAGGTGTTTGAAAAAGTGGTAATCCGTAGGTGATATGTCTGGGGAGTATGATGGATGAGGCAGAGTTTCGTAGCCCAGCTGATTCAGTTTGCGTACGGTGAGATGTGCGACATGCGGTCGGGCGTTGTCGTGCAGCAGAATCGGCCCCCTTCGGTTGACCGATGCAGGCTGAAGTTTGCGAAGTTTCTCGTGCATCGTGTCCAGTTCGTCACAGTACTTCTCCGCTGTGATTGTTTCACCAGGTTTCAGANAATTTCATACTGCATTATTTTCAGCGTTATTGGACCAGGACCTAATATGTATTGGGTGACAATTCGGGATTCGGAGTGATTCTGAATCCATTCTCTGACCTTGAGATCTCAGACAAGATTGTTAGGGCGTCATGTGTCACACCCTATTCCCAAGTGACACAAGATATTCCAGCAACGTTTAGGAAATGTTGATGAACAATATTGCTTCTATGTGTAAATGTCCAAAACGTCAACGTTGCTCAAATGTTGCGAAGAAACATTGCATTTACATTGCAAATGGTTACTTATTCATTACATATGCGTTGCAGAAACATTTCAGGATTTATGTTGCTGCAATGTTGATTAAAAACGTTGCTTCACTGGCACCTAATCTGGGCCTATATTGGTATTACGGAAAAGCATGGCTTCACTGGTCCTGAACTGGACTGGTCCTGAACTGGAAATTCGACCAATATGGAATTATTCATTTCATCATTTCGTACCATATACTTTACCTCTCTACCCAGACATTCCCATCAACAGGACGAAGCCTGTACTGGTATAACCCCTACCCATACATAATACAGTATCTGTATCATGTACAGGCAGGAGAAATTGTACATTTTTAGAGGTGATCTTCCCCTGGATGTGCAAAACATGGCACATTACTGGAAAAGGTCCGACTGCAATGTTCTATGGAGTGTCCACGATATCAGTCTTCTTTTCCTTATCTAGTTTTCAGGATGAAGATACGAAGGATTGAGATCACAGACTCTCTACCATAATTTATATTGTTCTGTAGGATGTAATCGACGAGTTCTTAGAAAGGATTCTTTTTGGGAAAATGAGCATTTTTAATTGACCCCATGAATCTGTCTCGAATATGAGGATAACAAGTGATGAAGCGTCCGTGTTCAATGATTTCTATAATGAGACAATGCGAGACATCTGGCAAGGTACTAAACATTCCTGTGCGGGACGATTCCAGGGAAAGAGAGGGCACTTTTGTGTACTGTGAGAAAATCGAGACCCACGTCTCCATCTCGTGGCAAGGAAGACAACTTTACAATTCATTAAAATTTTTACGTCCATGTTGTATCAGAATGTTGTCGCTACGTTGTCAATGTCAAGAGTGTCAACATTCTCTCAATGTTGATAACAAATGTAAAAAGAAATAATATTCGTAGAAGTGTCGCAGCAACATTCCAAGTGGAAACTTTGAAGCAATGTTTTATCAATGTTGCAACTTGCAACATAGAGCAACACAGGCAACATTTCGGAAACGTTCCAACAACGTACTGTGTTACTTGGGATAGTGTGTTGATATTATTTTGGGTTTCGATGAGACTGGTGTCATTGCACGCATGGCTCGTGTACTGAGAACGGAACCCATGCAGGCATGCGCGTACTATGCTTTTCGGCATTTTGGCAGGCCTCTCACCAGGGAAAATTATTTAATTTCTTAGCTTATACCTTTCTTTGCTGCAAGATTGAATGCTTACCTTTCAAATTGAAAGGATAAGTAACCCTTAGCGGCAAATAATTTCCTGTATCGGCACTCTGATGAGCTGAGCAAGGGAATTAGAAAGCATTTTAATCAATTCGCAGCAAATATTGGGAGTTTTAGGGAAATTTCATGGCGCTGCCTTCTCAAACTTCAGCTTATCTTAGCCCATGATACAGTACCGGGCACGCTATTCTCAAGCTTCTCGTTTATTTCGAATTTCTCACCTGCGATACCTGTACCAATGTCTCATCGAGGCGATGTATACGGGCTTACAACTAAATATTATACCTATATACCAGAGGGGCCAGTGCGGCAAGCTTTGCAAGAAATTCAGGCAAGAGCATGCATTTGCCTATACCGTAGATATTCTGTTTTAACATGGGACCAGAAATAAATTACAGCGTACTTGGAAATAAGGAATAAGTCACCAAAATGAAAACCAATGTCTGAAAAATAGAAACCCAAACATGTCTTGTGCGCGAAATATTGTATACGATGCTTTGTGACAAATGCAATATTATAGAGCTTCGTTATAGGTGCAACGGGTATAGAATTGCCTTTCCCTTTGTACTTCATGAGGTTCAGATTGAATGAATTTCGTACCTTGAAACAAACAAATTTCGCAGAAACTCCAGCTTTCAGGTCTGGCATGCAGGAAAGATCAGTCTTTGTCCACACTGCACTTATTTTTTCCCCCGGCGTTTGTAGACCAATAACGGTATAGAAACAGCAAAATAATCAATGTAAAGCTTGAAACGTGCTTACAACAAATGTAAGGGGGAAAATGGGGCAAAACTTTTGCAACATGAGAATCTGATTCATAGAAGATAAGGTGAGATGTACATGAAAGGACTGTTACAACCATGAAAAGGTCAATAATACCCCTGACAATTACAATGGCATGGAATAATGAGATTGCAGATATTGCAGATCAGGTATATGAACAAAAATTCTACAAATCGTTCCCCAGCTTCCTAGCATTATTGGTGTTCCTACCTTAAATAGCACAATTATGTAACACATTTCTAATGAATGCGATTTTGTAGACAAACAATGGGGATACCTTTCGCAGTTGTTTAATAAAATATTTTAAAAGAACAATGGCTGAAATCCGTCGGAGAATGAATTTGATATATTAAAAATTCATTCATGTTGAAAATTTAAAACCTGAATATGAATGAAATTCATTCATACTGAACTGTATTATTACATTTGTAGTGATATCTGTACCAATATGAATATGTATTCCGATAAGGAAAACTTTTTTTTGCTACCTGTATGTTTTCAATAGGATGAAACCCCTACCGACAAAATTTGATGAATTGCGTAAAGAATGGAGTAAGGTGGCCACAACAAATTCTAAAAAACGGAAAGGGGCTTTATCGTTTTCGCACAAAGCTTACCAGTTGGGAAGAAGTCTTGGACAAGCTTTCATTCTCCTTGTTGGGCCAACTGGTGCGGGAAAGAGCACAACAATCAACCACTTTTTTGGGAAAATAGTTTGCCAAACTTCGGATGCAGAAAGTGAAACAAGATCAACTACGGAATGGATCGTGAAGGACAATGAACCAGCCTACGATATTGAAGATTTGACTTTGAGCATTGTTGATTCACCTGGTTTTGGCGACACTGATGGATTGGAGCAGGATGCTTGCAACATGTATTCCATCCAAGAATTTTTCAAGACTCACCCCTTAGCCAATGGGAAACCAATCATACCCAATGTCATTTTTTTTGCTATAAATGCGACAGATCCTCGGATTGGAGGCCAGCAGTCTGTACTTACGAAAGCATTCAAGACTTTGAGCAAATTAGACATTGTAGACAAGGATCACCCCAACGTTGTTCTGGTGCTGACTCATGTCTGCGGTCTCGGAAAGGGCATGAAATGGAAGGACGAAATTGGACGGAAAAGGAATCAAGTCTCTGAAGCTGCACAACTCTATCTTGGCATCAATCCACCAGTAGGCATAATTGAAAATGTGCCTGAAAACTGGGACCTTGAAGTGAATAATGACTGGACGGTTCTCTATGATGGAACTTGGCAACCTCTCAACGTCTATGAAGAGGCAGCTAAGTTGCTGGAGAAGAATAATGATGATTTGGGATTGATTTGCATTAATTCATTATTCAAGTCAAAGAGTTCAAAGGTGACACCAGAGAAAGGTCATGAAAAACATGCAAAAGTTGCAAAAAAGGAACAACTGAGTAAAGCTGAATGTACCATTCATGCATTAATCACTCAGGACGTCATCAGCTCAGTCAAATCAGAAGTCCAATCAAAGATTGATGATTATGTAAAAAGTCACGATTCCCATGATGTTCAGCAAACGTCTCGGACGCTTGCTTTGGCTTTGCACAGTAAAGATATAACCAATATTAGTCAAATAATGAACCTTTCAATGGGAGAATTGGCTCTAAAGTTGGAACCTTTTCTGATGAATTCTGTGCAAGAGCAGATTTTGATAGATGTATTTGGATTGAGACGAGCAGTAATGTCCAAGTCAATTCTCATGGTTGGCAAGGGCTATGATGTTTCCCAAGACAAGTTTGCTCCTAAACAAGTACTCAATTTGGAGAGTGAAACTATGGAAACTGGCTATGGTGTTGCAATCCCAAAAGGAGTGGACTTTTACAAATGCCCTCAAACATTGACAATCATGGAAGATTTTTCAAGTGAAGAGGAATACATCAAGATGCGTTTGAAGAAATTGGGAATTAATGTATCTGCCGACATCAATTGCAAGGCATTCAGCATGCAAATGCCCGCTGGTTTCAACTATTCACAGAATGCAACTTCCACATCCAAGCATCAAAGAAAAGAGACCACATTCTTGCTCGAGAAAAGGATATTCAAACTTGAGGTTGATAGGTATGCCTTGAAGCTGAATGACGAGTTCATTCGTGATGTGCAACAACTGCCACCAGAGTACAACAAAAAAAACAAAGATTATGTTGAAAAGTTCAAGCAGTTCTTTGGAGTTTGGGGTCAGCGTGTGGTTGTAGGTGCGTATGGAGGAGGGTCTGTGGAAGGAAAAGTCACCTACACACAAGATACTTCTCAATCCAACTATTCAGATCAAATCAAACAAGAGCTTGAACACAGGATGAGTTTCCTCAATAACTCTGTGCAAATGGACTCTTCCATTGCTAATGAATTCTCTGTATCAGATAATGTGACTAAAAGCCTTAATATGGCTTCTTTGATTTGGACTGGAGGAGACACCAGTCTTCATACTCATTCTCTAAAGAATGTTACTTCATCCATCTGGAAAGAATGGGAGAAGTCACTATTGTACCATCCGTCTGTCTTGAAAACCAGCCTCGACTTGCTGCCAATTTCTGATTTTGCCCGTAAAGTTGATGAAAAAAAAGGGAATGTTCTGGAACAAGCAGCTAATGAATTATTTCAAGGTGTGTTGAAACATGAACCACCCAAGACAAGAGATGATGCAGTTGAAGCACATCTACCATATATGTTTTTAAACTGCTTCCCTGGCTCTGCAGTTGTCATAACAAAGGAACAACCAGATGGGATTCCAATTGCAAATCTGAAGCTTGGTGACCAAGTCCTGTCCATTAATTCAGATGGCCATCAAACATTCTCTCATGTTTACATGTGGATTCATAAGGTTCCTACAAAATTTGGGGAATTCTTGGAAATTACTTGTGGAGACAAACATATTCACATATCTGGGAAGCATATTTTGTTCAAAGGAAAAAGCAAGAGTTCAGTATATGCAGACGACCTTCAGGTTGGAGACGAGATCAATCATCTGAATGCACAACTGGAAATGGCCGAATTGAAAAGTATCACTTCAATAAAAAGAGTGAAAATGGAAGGCATTTACAACGCAGCAACTGAAAATGGCATCATTGTTGTCAATGGATTTGTTGCAAGTTGTTATGCAGACGTTCCAAACATTGTTTTGCTGGAGAAACGCATGCCTGTTTGTCCTCATTGGTTGGCACACTTGAGTTTTGCTCCTGCCCGACTGATGCATCGATTAGGGGTTGGTCAAAAGTTCTTGGAAAGTATGGATGAAGATTCTGGTGTCAGCAAATACAGCCTGAGACTGAAAAAAATATTCTTCCCATCTCTGAATGATTAAAAATCATGACAATATTTGCAGTTATGAGGCACCTTTCCACCTCTGGATTTCCTATGCAAAAGTAGGTAGGTTGACATAATTCAGTACGACTTTAGAATATCATTATCAATTTACTGGAATACTGCAGTAGTAAGCTAGTAAAATGATGATTTTATTTCACCTGTAGTTCAAATTAAATTTAAAAGAATTCATTTTTGTTCGTGCTAAATAATTCATATTCTTAATTTTACATTCATATTAGCAGATTTTCATTACAGCAAATCAATGTTACTCAAAAGGGAGAAATTCAAAACAAAGGATTAGAGTCCTTCCAGTACCAACAACTGGATGCTGGAGTGCTACATGGTGCACTCCAGCATCCTGGAGTGCACCATGTAGCACCCAATTTTTTCTTATGTTATTTCTTCTGCCATTTTATTACTAGGTTGCTTTCTCTTTTTGCGTTGTCTTATAATTTTTTTTCTGACTCTCTATCCAAACCCAGTTCTCTCCCTTTTACCCCTTTTCTCATGTAAAGTAAATTCCCTCTCACCTCCCATAACCCTCCTTCATTTTTGGGGCTTTCATTCATTTCTTCTAAATGTAAATCTAAAATGAATTTTATTAAACTCTGTTAATGCGCAACAATAAACCTAAATTGGTTAGACTTATTTTAGTAAAAGTGGACCTAGAATTAATTTGCCCCACACAACTAACCTACTTAAAGACAGGTTGCTTCTTATTAAATGTCCTATCTCTGTCATTAACGATAAATAGTTGTAAATGCTAAAACGTTAGGTGGGAGGGACCCTGCTGTGACACCGTGTCGCACCTTAGTCATGGGACACC
Source organism: Darwinula stevensoni (assembly GCA_905338385.1). Taxonomy (NCBI): domain Eukaryota; kingdom Metazoa; phylum Arthropoda; class Ostracoda; order Podocopida; family Darwinulidae; genus Darwinula; species Darwinula stevensoni. The sequence continues at coordinate 7,743 of CAJPEV010000438.1, forward strand.
TTCCCATGGCTACGTCATTAGCTTCATCAGGGTTTTGCACTCTGCCAGCCCTGGTGGCGGACGGGTCTCACCATGGTGGGCGGGTATACTTTGTGACAGTCCACCACATAGTGCGGGGCCCACCGAGCTTTTAGCTCCTATTTAATTTTTAAAATAATGATGATGATGTTGTTGCTTCGATCTGCATACCCCACTCCCCCGGACCGGTGAGATCCCAATGATCGACACCGACCGAACCCTTGAGGATGGCTGAATCGGGACCCCAAGACCTTATTGGCCCCTCATCCGGACCAGGAAACGAGAGAGGCGGAGAGAGAGAGAGGAAGTTCTTGCAGCAGACGTGGTGCATCCAATTTGGGGTGAGGGCTCCTGTGCTCACCAGTGCGGTGACCGTTGTGCGGCGCGGTGCTAAGGAAACTGCTCCGTGTCCATGTGTTCAACGTATGACGACATGGGAAGCGAACCTCTCGGTGATCTCGCGCCGTTTGGTCTGGGATTTTCTGACTCGTGCCACAACCCCGCCACAACCCCGCCTCAACCCTGCCACGACCCTGCCACAACCCTGCCACAACCCGTTTGAGACTCGGAAACACTGCCCTGTTGTGTCTGAGCATGTCTCGAGTGTGTGACTTTGTTTGGATTCTTTTGTAAATTAGTGCGATTGAATGTATCATGTGAATATGGAAGATTTTCATGGATTTTTATTTTTATTTTCATTGACATTTAATTTTCATCTGTTGTAATGCCCGAGGCTCTTTCGGGGTCTCCTGAGAATGGGAATATATTCATATTTACCACTGAATCCATGCTGGCTTTTTGGCTCGACGCCCGATTTCGGATCTCTGAATGGTGCCGAAGCACTTTTCGTGAAGTCCATCTTTTCAAAAAGAGGAATCGTAGGAGAAAAAATCCTTCATTCTTTTGTATTTATTTATATATTTTTGTTCATTTAATGGAGAACGAGAGAGTGTCCGTAGACACCCATGCTAAAGAAAACTGGACTATTAAGAAACTTCTGCTAGGACGAAAGAATGATTTTCTCCAGATAGAAACGAATTATCTCCCGTCCAGAAGATCTTTTTTTTTTCCCCTCTGCACGAGAAGCGTAAAAGGGTTGACCCTTATCTTCCTCGAGCCCTCTACCTCGGTCTTCGCTGCACCACCATAGAGAACCGAGGATAGGATGCGTGCAGAATGTGCGTGATGGAGGGAATGTGAATGTGGGTGAATGCGCGTGTGGCGGGGGATGTGAACGTGGAAGATGCAAGCGAACGGAAGCACTTCGGTGCTCGCTGCTCGCGCTCGGCAGCTTTTTTTTGGGTTCCCTGGTTTCAATCTTTCATTTTACGAGGCTTCGATAGGTCCATGCCCAGAGCACGGTAGAAGCTTGTACACGTTTAACGCTTTCGCTGCGTCATTTATTTCGGTACGAAGCCGATGGCAATGCTTCGTGAAGCGATCGAAATCGCTTTTCGCAGCGTGGCCTACAAGCGGCGGGCGGAAGTGGGCTGGCCCGAGAGCAGCCGCGCTGGCTAGCCCGCAGAGCCCAGCTTCTAGCAGGCTACAGAAAGCCGTGCAGCTGCCGTGCTCCAGAAGGCTCTCATAGCTACCCATCCGCTCCCCGCTCGCTCGCCCGACGCCTCCGTGTCTCCCTCCCCGAAGCACGCTTTCGCCCGGATGCCTCCCGGATCGCCTTCGATTCCGTGATCCTCGGACGGAACGCACGGAAACGATGACGCTCGCGATCTCTGCACTGGTTTCAGAGGAAAGTCCATCTCGGAGAGAGACGCATTTCCATCGGAGGACGTCCGTCTCCCACCCTCGCGTGACCGGACGTCCGTCGTCCCGTGCGTCTCCGCATGCTCTGCTGCCTTCCAAAGAGAGCAGTGGGTGCCGCTGCTCAGAGCGCCTACGTAGGCGCGGCAGGCTAAAGGGCGGAAGCAAGGGAGCCCTGCCAGGCTCAGGCCGCTAGCTCCTCGCTAAAGTGTCGGTCGAGGAGGAGGCTCGCGTCTCCGGAGGCATCCCGTCGACATTTTCCATTCCGTCTCCTCGTACACGGATTCCTCTTCGATTCGCGATGCGAAATTCTCGATCGTGACACCACGCGCTCCGTGGTTCGGGGAACGGCTTTTGTGAAAATCTCCTTTTGTTGCGCCTTTCCCATTCCCGATCCGTCAGGAAAGACGCGTCCGGAAATCCGCGTACGAGTTTTTACAATATTTACCTTTTTATTTCTCTTCCACGATGCGCCCAAATTTTACCGGCAGTGTTCGCGTAGAATTTGAAAACCCTCTCGAAAGTGAAAGTCGGGTGTGTGTGCGTGTGTGTGGCGAAATATCAGGATTCTCATGCCGATGATTCCTCTTCCCTCCGAGCCGTGACGTCTTCACCCATGCTTTCCTCGAAGAGTGTCTCCGTTCGTTCGTCTCTTCGGACCGCCGACGGAAGGCACGCGGCAGGTCCGATCGACGATCCCGTTCCCGGCCCGAAATTCCATTTCCGAGCGAGATTCACGCCCGTTTGCCGTGGCATTCGGCGTCTCGCGACCCCGAATCGAACGTCGATCGTCCGAACGCTTCTTCGCGGAACGAGCCGAAAACCGCCCGTCTGCAAATCGTCGGCGGATCGATTCGATGCGATCGACCCCGAATGGGAATCGAATCTTCGGGTCGGGAAGACGGGGAAGGCGAAAGATCATCGAAGATCTAAATTTCGCTCACTCTCGGCCTCGTCGCAGAGATGCGAAACCCAGAGATGCCCGCCGAGACGTTTTTTTCCCGGCTCTTTCCGGATGCTTTTCGGGTCTCCAAAAATTCATATTTATTTGCGGCCGATTTCGGCTCGCGATGGAGAGACTGCGGCCCTTGGACGCGAGCCGAGATCTGGATTCGGCCCTCTACGGTGGGAAAGGCCGTGCGACGCCGCCTCGGCCTGTCGCCGCCGGACGGAGACGGCGGAGGACGGAAGGGCAGACGTCGGCCGTCGTCAAATCGATAGAGAGAGCCACCGAGGCCGACGCGATCTTTCCGGTGCTAAACGTCGAAGAATCGTCGTCGGCGAGCGAAATGCCTTCGGCATGAACTGAGAACGATTTCGATACGCGACAGAGGGACGGCATTTTCAACAGCGAAGGAATCGAGAAGGAAAAAAAAAAAACTCTCCCTTTCCCAGTTGCACGTAAAACCGGATCGAGACGACGACGAGACGGAAGGGGAGAAGGGGGAAGGCGAGTACCAGGCAAGTGCCATTCCTAAAATTTCCTGCGTCCTGTCGTCTGCTCGCGAGAAAACTGAGCCTCTACCCGAAGAAGTGGCACGAATTCGAAGGACCGGAATGCCCTTAGAGGCAATCGATGCCTCGTCCGAATCGTGGACGATTCCGTCGCACGATATATTAATAGTATAAGTCATTTAAAGGCTTTGTTAAAATTTGCTGAGTATTTATTGCTTGAACACGAGCAATAAAGACCCTACAACGCGCGGGCCAACTCAAATATCCATATTTTGAGATTATGCGATATGGAAAAATCCCTCTCGAAATGGTCATCGTTTTTCGAGCAGTGTGTGTCGTAGCACCATCCTGTTGGAACCACATGTTCTCCAATCCCTACAACTCCAACTCTGGCACCAAAAAGTTTCGTATCATTGTTCTGTAGCGATCACCATTTACGGTAACGGGGTTTCCTCCTTCATCTTCGAAAAAGTACGGCCCAATGACGTTTCCAGCGCTTTCCTGATTTAACTTCCACTGACTTTTTTGTGGGGGTATCTGAAGGGAAAAGTTTACGCCAACAAACCAGAAACCCTGGCAGATCTGAAAGTTAATATCCGAGACGAAATAGCCAATCTATCGGGAGAAACTTTGGGAAGGGAGATGGAAAATTCCATAGAAAGAGCTAGAGTTTGCCAGTGCGGTGAAGGGGGCCATTTGTTGGACATCATTTTCAGAACATAATTTTATCAAATGAAAGGAAATAAAATATTTTTTTTGCAATTTACAGTTTGTGTTTCTTTTCATTGGTTCAAAAGTTATAAGTAAAACAAATAGGGTGATGACTTTTGGAACGCCCTGTAGAACCATGCAACAACCGTGAGATGCATCAGGCTTGACATCTAGAGGATCGTCTGGAAAGCTTGTGCTTCTCCGTTCTCCGCAATAGGGGGGCTATCAATTCAATCCGAAAACAGTGCACGCCTTTTTTGCAAATCTGGTGTCAGGCATGGAGATTAAGCGGAACCAGTACTTGAGCGACCGTATATATTGTTCGCAAATTAAATTGTGTTGACCTCGTTCTTCACGCGCAATGTTGCTAGGCATAGTGTTATGTACCCTCAGTATCCATTTACAGAATTTTTTATTCAATATGTCACATTCCCGCCTGCTTTCAAAGCACCAAAATTCGGACATAAAGTTCGCCATAGTTTAGGAAATATAGTAAATTGAAAGTGGGAAGTGTGGTGGGGGGGGGGGGGGGGGGGGGGGAACCGCGATTTGGCAAGTCCCACTTTTTAGGGCCCTCCACTTATGTTTTTTTTTCTCCGAAACTGTTGTAGATACAGATGCAAATAACCTACCATATTTCATTGCTCGGATGGTAGGACCACATATGCTTCTTTGAAAAAATCTAAGGCTATGACCTGACACGAAAACTATGAACCTGCCTGATTCTAAATGGAACCACCCAAAAGGAAGGCTGTCTTGTGACTGTGTCGGATGTGACATGTTCGGAAAAGGTATTTTAAAACGAAAAGTCTGTACATATCTTTAAAAGTTATTTTAAAGTTATCATTCAAACGTGAACAATTGACATCTACTCTTCACACCTGACCTGATTTTAAATCTGAGTCTTGGTCTAGCGTTCGTAGCGTGAGGACGTGTTGGAGGATACTCTCGAGGTTCTGTCAGCTAAGTCGTGAGTTAGTTGCTATCTGGTTACTTTGTATCTATAGCAGTACTCATAAGTTTTCTGATAGCTACCTCCAACTTCACATTAGATCAGTATCAAACAGCTTAATTACAAAAATTATTAGCGCATTACTCGTAGTATTCCTTTCACTACAAGGTCTAGGACAGTCTTACCGGGTTACAATTGGGGTGAAGTATTGCAAAGTATAAGTCTAAAACAGTAGAAGTGTCAATAGGGATCAATAACATTAAGTAAGATGTCTAGGATGTGTAGATGCGTTCGGTGCGGGGATTGGGTAGGTGGGACGAGTGAGCGAGAGGTATGCCAGGTATGCAGAGTTTGTAGCTTGGAGGAGCGACTAGGGAAGCTATCGGGAAGGCTCATTAGCATGGAGGAGGAGATAAGAGGGATCAGGAAGGAGGTGGGCGAGATACAGAGGGATGATTTAGTGGCGAGGGTAGTTAGGGTGGAGGAGGCACTCCGGGGGTTCCCCAGCCTTCCGGACTTTACTGGGAGGGTGGCCCTTTCGTCCTTTGACAGCGCGTCGAGTGCCGACTCCCAGGTGGCTAGTAATTGGGCTCAGGTCGTAAAGGGGCGAAGGTTAAGCGATCCCAGGGCCCACTGAGTAAAGCTAAGGTCGCTCGCGAACATGGACATCTGTTCATCTGTTTCTACAATTTGCGAAAATCGTGACAGCTTCATCCGTGCTTACGAGAACAAGTCATAAAACAAGAAACTTCGTAGATCTGTCGAGATGACGTCAACGAGGCCTTGTTTAAGGATAAAGTAGTTCAAGGTCCAAAGAAGTGCGAACATCACGATTAGTGGGTCAATCCTGAAACTGAAAAGAGTGCTGCATGACCGATGTACACTGGAGTTGTAACGTCATATAACATCCATTTTGAAAACAGGAAAACGGAATGTCAATAAAGGCAACCTCAGTTATAACGACGATTTTTCCCAGGTCCCTTCGATGACGTTATAACCGAGTTCGAATGTAGTGTAACCATTTTTTTTTTGTTCTGCTCTGCTCGATGAGCTGTCGGCCAGGAGTCGAAGGTCTTCAAGTCCTCCAAAGAGGACCCTCGATACAACCTCTGCCTAGCCTCTGCCTCTCGTTCCAGAAACTTGAGAGGCTGCGGTGACTCGGTTCGTCGACTGCGCGTGCAAGTGGGTTGCCCTCTCTCTTTCGCAATTGGAACTAGGGACTGGACTCGCATGCATGCAGGGAGCGGGAGACAGCAACCTCGATCGATGCCTCTCGCTGCCTCGATCTGGGGTCCCACGGGATTCGACCGGTAGGTGTCTACACTCGGAGCAATTGCAAATACATGCCTGGCTGACTCAGATACCCGTATCGTACTTTAAATATTGTATATCAATATCATAAATATTATTTTTAGGCGTATCGTGTAAGGCACACACAGCATAGCATGACTAGGCGCTCCACCGGTTGGTGCGAACGATGAATGTAACAACAGGTCTTGCTTAAGATTGCACAGGAATGCCGTGCTCAAAGACAACGTGAGATTTTCAACAGACTTGATGCCAGACCCATGCAGCCTTTCAGAGTTTCGGATAGTGACGTCCTCTTTTTGCCCATTATCACGTCCTCGTCAAGGTCGAGCAATCTCGTAGAAGTCAGACCAAACCCTCTTAAAATACTTGTGAAAGCATATCCACATATCATGCACTCGAAGGGCCATTTTTAGCCCCTTTAACGCCTTTCGCCCTCTCCATGGGGAATGTATCAATCCCCCTCACCTTGGACCGGAGGACTACTTTCTCTGACCATTCTGGCCGGGTTCCTCCCTTTACATAATAGTGGTTTCTCCATTTCGGGGGCATTCCAGGGTATACCCGTGAGATACTCGGGTGGCCATTCCCAAGCCCTCTCGGGGCACTTTTCGGCAGCACTCGTTGACGCTCGGCAGGTTGTCCTTCTTCATTCTGACCCTGGCCGCTGAGAAGAGTGCCTTGTCCTCCTTGCTGGATCTTCAGTCTCTCCGCTCTTCCTCCACCAGTTTGAGAGGTCTGCCGTTTCTCTTTCCCGACGCCAACCAGGAATTCAGACGAGGCACAGGACATCTCATTCCCTTCTCTTCAGACTCTGCTACTTCACATCCTGAGCCCGGTGACCTCCTTTGGAGGATATTTACTGTATTTGTTGGTGGGTCGCTATTTAATTGAAGTATTGCATTACCCCCTGTCCCTTCCACTTGCCACGCTAAATTTTGTTCACGTGGGGTATGGCCCCGAACCTACGTTTTCTCCATCGCTCTGCTAACCCATGAAACAGTCACACGAAGTAACAGAACACACTCACCGCCTCGTCACTTACAGCTATGTTGCTCCAACCTTGCACCGGATTCAGAAGGGTATGATCATGGTGCTCTAACAAACTGATCTTGATGTGCACTCAAGTTATTCATTCTTTTCACTTCATGGGTGAAGTCGCGAAAAAGTCTTAGCTAAAAGAAAAGTGCTAATGACAAAACACCACTCCAAAAAAACTAGTCGACTCCACTATTTAGATACCGCTTAATAGAACATCATTGCGCGGTTAAACCTTGAGACGCATAATAATTTTTTAAATTTGTATTGTGAAGAGTATTATCATAACCCACTTAAAGAAATGGCCTTTTCCTATAAGTAATTTTTTTAATGCCGAAAAATGCTTAATTTGCCTTTTCCGCGTTCTCGGAAAGTCCCCACCACCCAGCACCACCCCCACCCCCCAGCTCCATCCCCACCAGTGCCCCATAGAGCCAAGGTCATGAGAAGCTGTCAAAAGGCTTTTCCAAGAACTGAGGGTGGGGACAGTAGGGAAGGGAAATACACACTTTCCTAGAAATTCCAGTGTAAACACAGGCTGGAGATGGAAATCAAGTAAATAAGCCTGCCTTTTTTCAGATGAATGTGAAAACAAGTTCATTCAGACAATATTTCAACAGACTTGCTCGTTCTTGTTTGATCATGCGGAAAAGGAAGGTCCTCAGTTGAGCCAATAAGAACTGATTATGAACAGAGCACAAAAGAGGGAATTCAATTTTTTTAAACACTATGCACGGAAGAAAATGGAAAAATAAGAGAGTGCAAAAACTGAGAAAGATTAGAAGAAATTTGACAAGAATTGCGAAAGAAAAACGTTAGAAGCATTTTAATTAATGACAACCGCGCAAAAATGAGTACTGTACTAAATCACTAAGATTCGCCTGCAGCGTGACAATCTCGGTTATTGTAATACTCCAGATCGTCGAATAACCTTCGCTGGTCTCAGGAGTACAGTATTCCTTGACGCGGACTGAAAAATCGACCGCATTTCTATCTTCTTTCTGGATTCCTGGTAGGATTCGAGCTCAGTGAATCGAATAAACAATCGCTCCGCAAAGCGACATTTTCTCGTGAAGATTCGTCGTTGGAGCTTCGAGGTGCCAATTAATGAGGGTGGAAAACGATTTCACTGGTATCCAAGGTCATTCCAGGGAAATCGGGTCGCAATCGTGTTCGGTGTTTCGTTTCGTTCGAGGGCCTCGCGGAAAACGAGGAAGTGGGCCGAGCCAGAGAAGATATAGGCAGTTCAAACGGCAAAGGTTGGGGATAGATGCCATTGCGATTCGTGGCGCCGGTCGGGAGGGGAGGGAGAGAGGGGACACGACGTGACGAGTGGTTGGCAATCCGTACTGGCCACGGCAAGCCGAGGTAGCCGCGAGCGACACGTCGTCCATCGACGCTAATGTCCTTCACTACAGAAGGTATAATATGGAAACACGACTTTCCACTTCCTTAGGGAGCACGACTGAAGATCCAAGGCCTCGGCGAGGATCTAACTCGCAACACTCGATTGAGGGAAGTCAAACCGTATCGTCTTCGTCGAGTTTGTCGCATTCCCGTTCACGTCTCGGCCGAGCGCGAAACGTGAAGCGGACGCGATTCGTGGCAACCTAAGGTTGCAACGGTGCTAAAAGTCGGTCGAGCCTCACCGTCGGTTGCAATCCGAATTGGGAATATGCTAGCCTCTTCTTCGGTACAAGCTGTGCCAGTGAAATGAATGAAGACGAAGCACGGCAATCATTTAAAGCAGAGGCTCTCGACCAGCGGGGTCTCGAGAGGATCAAAGAAGCAGAAGAGTAAACAATAAGAAATGAATGGAGATGTATCTCAAGTGCCTAACCAAAGTCCCTTGCATTCGTAAGAGCACAGAAGCTTACATTTCCAGGAAAATCTCGTCTGTGTAGGGAGGGTCACCCTCTTTATCCTGACGAGGAACCAACATAGGAAAGGGAGAAGAGGGACGGCTCGTGAGTAGACAACCCCAGGAAAAGGTAAACAATAAAAACGGGGGAAATCTAGCGCCAGCTAATTTGATTACATCACCTGATTGAACTGATGCGAATGAACGAATTCCCCCGGAATTTTAATATCCCAGAGCTGCCATTACGCCATGTCGCATCTCTCGGTGCGGTCTGAATGAGTCCGGAGCATTGTGCATTACTAGGGCAAGAGGGAACCGGGGCTCGAACCGCATCAACGTCATCTCGCGGAGATAAACTTCGTCAGCTGTTCCCCCTCGACGTCGCTTGCCGTCTCGCTTCGATTTCAGTCCGGGTGAGTGGATGAACCGGTCGTGGAGAAAGTGAGTGACGTGGTCGTTCAAGGTTAGTGCCGGTCTCGTAATTCGAGTGATGGGGTTCGTTGCTTCCTATTCGCTTTCCGACGCGTTCGGGATTGTTCTGGTAGAAATCCGTCCGATTGGTATCGCGAACGGTTGAGATCGGTGGCGATTGCCGTTTCGAGTCGGGATGCAACGTTTAGGGGAATCGTAAATAATAATTATAATTATAAACTTTTTCTTATTATTTATCCCCAGGGAACTCTCCTCGTGTGCATGAGTAGTTGGACTGCTTACTGGGTGGTTTCGAGGTAAAACGAAGAATGCTGACTTTTTTTTGTGGGCAATACTTGAAGTTTTCTCTTTGTGCACGTATTTCCGTGCTACCTCCCTCATACATGTTTTCTTGCATCAGTTTACGTTTTCGAGTAGCACGTATGCATAATTTATGATAGTTCCTGAACTTTTGGGTCGCATAAATACGGGATCCGGGTCGGTGTGTCGTGGCATTAAAACATTTTAAACCACTTATCTGAAGCCCCGGACTCGACGCTTGGCATCGTTGCGGGCTCCTCTCTCCTTTGTCGCAACGAGAGGACACCCGCCATGAAAAAAAGAAAATACGAAAAAGGGGAAATTGCGTTTAAGGGATTTCGACCCTCCCTGATTTCCAAACCGATTGGGTGGGAAGGGATGGGAAGGAAAAGGAAGGAAGGAAACGGATGCGAAAGGGTGTGGAGTGAATAACGACGAGGCGGAACAGGTCAGTCGGAAGACTTATTCACTGTGATTCTCCCTATCCATCCCCTCTCCATCCCGTCATCAGATCGGATCGAACGTCAGGAAGTGGACTCTGTCACCTCCTCGGCCCCTTGGGCACGATCTTGTCGTCTTCGGAGCATGTGCAGAAATCGTCAGCGGCGAATTCCACGACTGCCTCCTCGGTGGACCAGCAAACGGGACAGAGGAACCCCATGGCCACGGCCACGGCCACGAGGAAAAGGGCGACGGACACGACCGGGACGAGGGTGACGACGACCGACACCGGCAGGTCCCGGCTCGACCTCTCCACCACCACAACACCGTGAAGGAAGTTCTGTGGCGCGTCACTATCACCTTCGCCTTCACCTCGATCGTGGAAGGCCATGAAGCAGATGTGATTCTCGGGCCGGCACCAACGGAAAATGTTCCGCATCGGGTCCCGTTCCACGTCTTCTCTTTCGAGTCGGACCCAATAGAAAAGGGGACGTGGAACGGCGAGGGATTTGGAATCCAGGACTGCCACTGGAGTACGTTCCAACTTGGACACCGACCGACAATTCACGTGGACGAGTGCGAGGATTCCCGCGAAGAGCGATGAGCATGTCCTTTCGGGCATCACACCACCCTGTCACGAAAATGAAAATCGTTCTCTTGGCGGTAAGAGTGAATCCAAAGGCCCGAATGCATAAGCCTCATTTCAGGGAGATAAAGGAACCTGTAAGCTATAGAGCTCTTTCCCCCAATAGGAATCCATGTATTTTTCAAGGGCCGTTAATTATTGAAGGTTTCAGCATGCAGCCCTAAGAGTCTGCATGTAGGCCACTGAAGACGCTTCTTTCGCTCTAGACTACGAAAAACTTGAAACCATTTTAGTAAATACATATTATGCGGTTACTTAACCAATTTAGGGCCACGCAGCCGATCCATAGGCTTGATTATAGTTACCGTGGCAGTAAAAGGGTTAAATTCTACGCGATTAAATTCCACTCTATTGACCCTTACCAACGATCGCCCGTGCTCACCGGCTCATTTTCCATTTCGCTCATCGTGTGCAAAATAGGGTCGGATGCCAGTTGCAAGCTAACATCTTTGTTTTCCTGTCATCCTCACGTACCCTGACACTCGATCGGTTTCCGTTTCCTGTTCTGGATCCGATCCAGGAACAAGAATACTCCTATCTTGTTTGTCGAATTTCTCATATTTTCTGCACGATCGCTTCTTTCTCCATGATTACTTCGCGGGAAGTGATCATAAAGAATCAGGGAAAACCCGGACAATTCTGGGAAACACCAGTGGTGCCAGCTCCGCATTCGCTCACCTCAGAGGCTGTTTCCGTCGCTTCCGGCGGAGGACGGCGTGTCATCTCGAGGGATTTCCCAACATCGCGAGATGGGCAGGGCCTAGATATCCGCTTTTCAGGGGAGGTTCACCTTGAGGACTGCCGTTCCTCGCATCCATCACGACCGTGTGTTCTCCCCGGCGCTTTGTACCTTACGTATTTGATTTAGGGGGAACTTCCGATGCAAGGTCGATATCCGTCCTCCGAAGAGGGGGGAGAGATTGGCTCGATGCCAAGAAACGGGGAAGACTGGCTTTCCTCCCCCCCTTGGCATATGACATCATTCCGTAGAAATGCAGAGCAGTTGACTCTGGTACGTGCTGGGGTCTCTTTCTCGTGAACTGTGGCCTCGCGTGATGGATTCTTTCATCTGCTTGTCAGCTTTCTAAAACAACACCCGGATAACAAGCGGTAACTCTAGATTCGTTCTTGGCAGACCGATCGGTCCAAGTAAACGCCGTTTCTCTCATCACGTGAGAATCTCACATTAGAGACAGTGACGACAGACGGTGAGAGCCGATGCGAGAGGGAAGAATCGTGTGCGATTCACATGAATATAATAGAATGGAAACAAGTAACGGAGAAACTCCCATCGTCAATTCAAGAAACTATCGAATCGATCTGTGCGTGTATCACGCAATCGAATTCGTCTTATATTTTTCTTCATAGTTTGACCCGTTTTCAGGTGACTCCGACACCCATATACGACCCGTCCCATTCGTTAGCGTTAGAATAGCGATAGAAAAGGGGTCGAAAGCAAGCGGAGATGAATCGATAGAAAGCACCGGTCATAGCGACGATAGTTCGACGTTATGTAACACTATGGAGTTGAATCAAGGGATTACGGGGTGCGTAGGTTTCGCATCTTTCTATTGCGGATACTTCGTGAAACACGCGGGTTGGAATGATTCTCAATGACCGCTCCAGGGCATCAGTGACTTCGTTGCAACTGCAGCCTCTTCGCGTTCTTCTCATGCATATCCTGTTCATGTTGATGGAATGTGCCATATAGTAAGGTCGGTTAAATACATTCCCAAATTGGAAGGAAATATACAGTACTATTTTCCTCTGGAAAAGTGGGCCACAACCGATTTCGGTGAGTGGCGTATCGTTTGAAAGCTCTTTGATGCTGAACACGAAGGTCTTTAGGGGCTTTTTATGAAAATGAAAGTAATATCGCTCTAGTTATGAGGGAAAAACTATCATGATAAAAAAGGAACAATTTTCAAAATATAATTTAATGGTGCGCTCCTCACGACGGGATGTTGAACCAAAAGGGAGCATATATATCCCTCAATATATCTTAACATAAAAAACTAAATAAATAATTAATCTGTGTCAGTGATATCCGGAGAGTCGGAACATTTGAAAAAATCAATAAATAATCTATCTGAGGATTTTATCTCGGGTAGGTACCTGCCTTACCCAAGATATCACAGGCATTGTCCCAGTACCTCTAACTTGTGTCACGAAGGCCTGGATGTCCGACTCGGCCACTGGTATTCCTGTTCCAGCTGATTTCGCGATTTTCCTTCTTGGCAATGGCCTGAGAGACACGTGTCTGGCACGGAATACGATTTTCGTGCCGGTTGCCTCCCAACCGCCGTTTTAGGGCTTCCTCAGGGGTGGGGATTACTTTCTGCTTGATGAGACCTATCTAGTGATGTACTTGTATGTGTCATCGGGGTTTTGGCCTCTTTATGCATGAATCGGTACTTACCGTCTTGAATCTTTCGAAGCGTGTTACTCGGAATGTAAGTTGTATACAGGTAAACACGAATTCAGATCTCTCCCATGATGCCGACATCGAAAAGGCCCAAAAATAATATATTCATTCCATCTTCGGGATCTTTCCATTACCATCATCGGAATCGTGAGTCCCTATGGATGGTCATACGACACCTCTCTGAAAAGTGATGAGGGTCGAGTTCCTCCATAACCAGCGCTAGCGCGCCTCGTGAGACGAAAGGGTTGCACCAACCTACGCTGCTCGTCTGAATCCTCCTCGCGTCCTTCTTTCTCCTTTCAAGGAGAATGGATGGATGCATGGACTAAGATCGTCCCGCCAGATTTTCTCCTTCTGCTCATTGGGCTAGTGCTGTAAAGTCTCGCAATAGGACGCCTCACGTTAATGTGATGCCAAGTTATTGTTTGTCCTCGGAAAGCTTTACGACCCTCACTTGTTGCCCACTTTCACGTACTTACTGATAAGGAGAGATTAGGCAACACCTGCATTATAGCTGCTACTATCAGATAATGCTATAAAAAGGAGAAAAGAGTAAGTAAAGTTGAGAGTAAAATCAAGGGTTTATCTTCACTCTAGCTCGTCTTGCGACATAACTTTTTACGCACTCAAATGGATATATGTAAATAGTTGAACTCTCTAAATCAGTGCAGATCCAAGAGTATTCATTGAAGCTTATTCTAAGAGGCCATGATTATCCCGAAATTTCAATGCTTTATCCCCTAAAATCAATGCGAAATGATTGCCTGTCATAACGTGGTTTGCAGGTTTTCGCAAGATCGCGTCAGAAAAATACAGGTCGCAAACACAGTTCTACCTTGGAATTGATTTCCATGCCTTCAGACGTCTTCGAAACGTGAAAAATCGTCTACTTTGCTTGCATCGAAGGTGCCCAAAGATTTTTGCGATTGGGGCCGCATAGCCTGTGGGCAGCGACCCGCAGGCCATAAAATCCAAAACTTTTGCTATACAATATGGCAAGGGTGCTGGGGCAGGAGAGGAGGGGCGCTGAGCCAATGCTTTAGAGGTCTAGATTATGGCAAAAAAAAAGTGCCACTTTAATTTTTTACTCATCCGAGTCTCATTATTCTGCGTGTAACGTCTCCGATAAATAGGAAAGACTCCCCCACGTTTCGAGAATTTCTGCCTTTGCTTCAATTACAAAAATGTTACTAAAGTTAAAGTTCCTAAAATCTGTGTGAAGAAACAATCTGCACTCCACGGCTGCTCCTCGCCAAGTATGTCACATCGGTCCTCTAACATGGCAGAACGCAAGTGGCAGGTGGCTTCAGATAAGAAATTTTTATTGATTTCAATACCACTTATCTCGTGTTATTACAGTTCCAGCTGCATTAAAAAAAATTTTTAATTTTTAAAATTGTAATTTCTTCAAAAGCTTTTCTGCTGGCTTTCTCTTCATTCGTCTGAGATGTCAAATGCAAAAAAAGCAAGAGATTCGCTTGGTGTTGGAGGGAGTTGTTTTTACAAATAAATTGACGCCTTTTTATGTAATGCAAATTGATCGCATTTACGCATGATAATAAAGACCAAGTTGTCCTCTGAGACAGCTTGCCGTCTGCCACTCAACCATGTTGTGGCGTGTAAATTTAAAGTACCTGGGAAGACTCAGCTGGGAAATTCCTCTTCAATGCGAATTTTCTTTAGCTTTGAAAAGTTGTCACATTTGAAGCACCAAATGAGACTTAAAAAAACTTGATCGTAGTGCTTCTTATTCATTACTGCAATGACACATTCAGAAAACCCGGGGCCTCGCAAATCAGATGGAAATATCAAAAGTAAATAAACTTGAGCCTTTTTCAAGAGAATGCATGTCTGATGGAATGATTCTTGGAGCAGGCATGCCGGTCATCCTTCCCTGCGTGCGCCGCTGTCCGTTCTCTCTTGTCTATTATTTTTTCTTCCGAATTTTCTGTCCCAAATGCCTTCCGAGCCGCACACTGGACAACCCCCTTCTTTAGAGGCTTCAACAGACCACTGCGAATATTCGTAGCTTGTTCTGCTGGGGCAACGAGGCAGATTCGTAGTCTTGGCGAACCAGGCACGCACGCTGTAGCAAGAAATGCCCCCCTCCCCCCAGTAACTATATGCGCGTTAACTGGTAGCGGAAAAGATCCCTTATGGAAATCCTCAATTGGGTTCGATACGGAGTCGTATTACCGGTATATTTACAGACCATGCTGGAAGGTGGGAACAGTTCACAGCCGCAAGGTCCAGCCGCTGAATTCATGAATTCGATATTCGAGCGAGAGAGAAGTACATGTGTTTAATGGAGCCCCAAAAGCATAGAAAAGGAAGCTTTAGTTAGAGGAATCTCACGAGTTTTATCCCGTGGTTTTTTTTTTCACCTTTCAATGAAGAATCCGAACTCCCAACGTTTCAATTCCGTTTCTTGAGGTCTGTAACGTCATTAGCGATGATACTCAGTTCCGGCTGAAACTTTCTTGCCTGTTCAAGTCCAAGTGAGCAAGGATGAGTCACCGAAAATGGACTTCTCCGAACTCCATGAGCCGACTCATGGCGTTTCATAACCCCCACTTTCAAGTTTCATTTCTTTCAGGATGTCAGCCTTCTACTTCTCTTCGAGTTAATCCCGGTCTCTGGCCAGGCCGACTTCACATGAACGCAGCAGGCAAAAGTTTGTGTGGAATTGTGTGTAAATGAATGCTCATGCGCGCTCTAAACTATTTAAATATGGCGGAGCGCACGTGCAGGACATGCTCGTGCGCTCACTTGCTAATTCTCGCTTTCACCCCACAATTTCGCCTCTTCCGTCGTGAGAACGTAGCGATACGCTTGTACACCATTCTTCGACTGCTCTCCCTAGCATAGCTATATGTAGCCTATTAGGCTAGATTTTAATTTTCTTTTGAATTCAACGTTTTGTCTGTTCACGGGATTACCAAACTGTTGGACCTGAAGTGAATCCGTACTGTGAATGTATGGGGATGACGAGGTTGGGCTGAAGGAAATATTGATCTCATGTCGAAGATGGTACAAATTTATTTAAAGAATTTACTTTCCATTTTATGCAAGTGCACAGACTATTCTCCTTGCTGGCAGGCTCTAGTCATTTACATTGCTAGGTCTACTTGTTGGTATTCTTACCTTTTCCTAACATGGTCCTATTGGTTTCTTGTGGTGCCTATCAATTAGGCCAGTACACATATGGCAATGGTTTCTTTTATCACATTAAATAAATTCATTCTTATATTTCAAAAGACTACAGCTCCATTATAGCCAAAGAGACCTAAGCTTAGCATAGGCCTACCCTGCATGGGTGTCAGAGCCACTTGGAAAGGTATTAAGTTCAAATGAAAAATAAATAAACAGTAGTGTGTAAATAGTAAGGTAATGGCATTTTTCCCTGTTGCAGGTTGGATCTCTCAATGGGCAAATTCAATGGGAAGAGATGTCGCCTCCTCACCATGTTTGGATTGACAACAAGCTTCTTTATAGTCGAAATTGTTGTAGGATACATCACAAATTCCATGGCTTTGGTGGCGGATAGCTTCCATATGCTCAGTGATGTAGCTGCACTTGTGATAGCCTTTCTTTCTGTTCAGGTGAGACTGTTGAGATTTGGACCTACCCTAGCATTACAAATTATTGGCCTTCAGTGTGAGCTTGAAGCAGATTGTAGTCAGCATTAGGATTAGGCTTAACTTTGCTGGGCTCAGGTCAAAGTTTGATGTTCAGCTATGAGTTTATGCTGCTCTCTATTCTGCAGATGTCTCCAAAGAAATGGTCCAAGAACACTTTTGGATGGGCAAGAGCTGAAGTCCTTGGTGCTCTAGTCAATGCTGTTTTCTTAGTTGCTCTTTGCTTTTCAATACTGGTGGAGTCTCTGAAGAGGTAAGCATAGAGATTTTTTCACTTGTATCCCAGGCATGCCCCTGTATTGAATAGTGTGAAGCCCTTCAATCTGTGAAAGGCTTTATTGCTAATAAGTCATGATAAAAGATTATTTTTCCACTTAAGAGCAAAAAAATTCCTGCACCTGGGATCATATAACAAAGAAACCATACTCATTGCAACTGTGGAATTCTGTAACTCACCAGAAACCCCTGAAAGCTACTTAACAGTTTTTAACAGCCACTATTAGGATTTTAACCCTTTTTGGCATCCAGGTCAGATGCGCTAGACCTCCTCACTGTGTCCAAATGTTTTGAGAAAATTAGCTGCAAGTACTTACAGCACTAAAATCACTTTAGAATTTAAACAAGTTAAGATGAACTGACAAAACTTTCACAGAAGACTGCCCAGTTAGCTAGGTGATTTGTAGAGTGCTAACAAGTGCCATTTTTGGATATTTGCGAGTTTGGTACACTTTTATCAAGTAAAAACTAAGAATTCTGAGGCATCATCTAGTACAGCAACTCCCAAGCTTTTGACCTCTGCATACTTGTCTTCAGGGTGCATATGCAATGTACCACCACTTTTCCCACATATGCAAATCCATATGACTAGCACTATATTATGCGAGTTTTTAAAAATAAGTATGTTTTAGAAACCTTTTGTGTACCTCCAGTGGTACAAGTACCTTGTTTGGGAGCCATTGGGCTTGTATGTTAATTTTTAAGCACTTTCTGGCGGATTCTGACTGTGAACATGATTCATAGCTCTCACGATCAAAGGACTGATCACTAACTACAGCAAACTGTTCTCCATCAACATTACTAATAACACTCTCACTATGTGACACATTAGAAATTGAACAAATCTCAAACATATCTTCAATTCTTCCATTTTCTCAATCTCAGGATGCCATGTTAGCCACTTCCACGCATAATGAAAAATAAATGCTACGTTAATATTAAGGTGGAAATAACATTTATTTGCATCCTAAAGCATAGACAGTTCAAAAATGAAATGTTTTCCACCAGAAAATTTTGCCTATAATACACACTTCAATGAGTAAAAAAAAAAATATTGGCACAGGCATTAGGATGAGTACACAGGATCATGCCGAAAGGGTTTAAATTGTGACTCATCCTTGCAAATTTGGATTCCTGAAATAGTGATTTTAGCTGAGTGTCTTTTTTCATAAGAAAATATGTGAAGGTAGAGCCTTGCATTGCATGCCTTAGATTATGATCTATAAATTTAAAAAACCACACTGCTACACTCATAATTTGGAAGGCTCATAATTTGAATGAAGATTATAGAAAAGTTTCAGATTTTTTGTAGATCCTGATGGAAAACTCTTATGAGACAATTCATCCTTACAATATTTTATGAGTAAGGATTGATTTTCCATTTGAAATCAAATTGGAAATGAAAAGATCTGTATGAGGACATGGTCAGACAGCAAATTTGACACTACCTTGTAAATAGGTTCACATAGGGTCTTAGACAAAGTGAGGTGAATTTAGCACTAGTACTCAGGCATTGTTACACAAGACATTCCACAAATAAGATTCTCATTTGTCAGTACAGGTGACTCTTGTTATACACGGGGGTTGCGTTCCCGAGAATTGTGGAAGCTTCCATAGCGCCTGTGGTTAGGGATAATGATAGTCTCCATCAAAATGAAACCACGGATATGCGAAAACGCATATAACGAGAGTCACCTGTATGTATAATCTATAACAGTGCCCTAGTGAAAGGTAGTACACCAGCACAGAGATCTGACCAGCTCTCAAGTTTTCAATCCAGCTCAGATTGAGTTCAAGGAGTTCAAGATGATGTTCAAGGAGTCAGTTCAAGATGATGTAGATCTTCCTAACTCTCAGATTCTGTTCAATTCAGGTTTGAGGAAGTTGAGTTTGGGTTTCTTTGAGTTCAAGGTATAAATCAGGCATTTCTATTTTAAGTTTATGTTTACTTTGGGCTGGGTGTCTAGCAAAGTGTGCAAGTGTGTTGGGCCAGCATGCTTTCATTCCTCCCTGACAGAGCTTTCCCTGGAGGGGAAAGCCCTCCTCCCACAGTAATCCCAGCTCTTGTCAGGTCCCATTTGACCTCTCCCAGGAATGAATGCATGCTTCCTTCAGCCTGGCTCAGCCCTCAATAGTGTATGCTCCCATGTCATGGGTGGGATGGAGAAGGAAGCAAGAGAAATAGGGGGAAAACAAAGTCTCATAGTAGACTACTTTTCTTCATCCAGTACTCATCCCCCTCCCTGCATATTTGAGCCCCCCAGCTTGCTTCAAGGATTTTTTGCAGGGAGCCCTTGTCTTTGATTTATAGCATTGGATAGTTTTATGAAAAGTAATTTATTCCCTATGGATTGTGCAATAAGTATACATTTATTGTATGGATCTGTAACTATACTGAACCTCAAGATATATGGGGTTGCAGTCAGAACTGTGGAAAGAATCCCAGGAGAAATTTTATTGAATACTTTGAGTGAGTGAAGATGTGAAGCCCATAGATGTATACAGGGTGCTCTTGGAAAAGTTCAGATGTTATCAACAAAGGGTGCAACATTTTGTGAAATTCTCTGGTGTCATTTTGAGGTGTACCTCCTTTTGGCAATGTATCAGCTACTCACTTTTAGTCTAATCATGTACTAGGCCTGGGATAGGATACCAGTTGTCAGGTCTAGAAAGTGACATGTAATGATTTTTGAGGTTCACAAATTGCATTGTCACTTCTTAATGTCATCATTATCATCCTTGACAATGAATATAAAGTGGAAATCATAGTCAAGAGAGAGGACATGTGGCAATCAAGATGATTCAGGAGCTTCAGAACTGTTGGTGAAATGTGCAAACCCTCTCCAAATTGATGCTCCAAAAGAACCAATGTGTATTGCAAAATTGCTGCCCTTAACACTTTGCACTCCCCTGTGACACCCCATGCACCATCACTGTGATTATATCACATGGGGCATGGCAGTGGGTTGCAAAGGGTTAATCCTTCAGGAATTTTTCATTATGCAATGTTTTTATCACCCCTCATACACCAAGCCACCCACGTGAAAATTTCCATATATGAAATGGCCATATATTTAACCAGTCCAACATATAAGGGGCATATATGACCATATAGTGCAATACATATATGAACATATGTGAAACATGTATGGGGTTTGACACAAGTCACATAAAATCAATTTGACTGACAACTCAGAAGATAGATGGGAACAGAAACTGTATTTCTTTCTGAAATTATCCGATGAAGGAATTGTTCAATGAAGGCAAGGCACAGCATGGCATGTGCCCCTACCTTACAAAAAAAAAACCATTAATACAAAGGAAAGATGCATGATAACAATGTCCCAAAGTTCCCATGCCCCCCCCCCTCCTCCCACACTTTTTCATCTGCGATACACTTATGCTACCTAGAGAGGGTAGGGCCCAGTTTGAAATCCTCACTGGAATTTTTCAGGTGGACAGAAGCTGTATATTCTGACCATTTCCAGCTGGCAAAGAGCTGAAAAATGGTAGATACAGGTTGTTTTACAGCTGGAAATTTACCATTAGAATTTTATACAGAGGACCCTCCAGTTGAAATGCAGCTGAATTTACAGTTGAAATTCAGCTGCTTCTGTAGATGGACCTCCAGCAAGAATAACCAAAAAAAGCATTTTCATTCTACCAGTGTATTGCAATTAGGAACAATCTGGATCTGACTTTACTTTCCAGCTGCTACCCAGTTGGAATAGGTCTGAATTTTCAACTGAGGTTCAGCTGGAAATTATAGCTGTTTCCAACAAGGACTTTCAGCTGGGGAGTTCAAAATCAAACTTTTGGCAAATTACTTTAAGGGCTATGTACTTAATATTTCATGCAAAATACAATAGGTGCATTAAAAATAAGTTGCAGAGGCATCTGAAGGTCAATTGCCTTCATGTGTAACAACCACATGCAGTAGTGTATTTTCTAGGGAGGGGGCAGGGGAGTGCAGCTGCCCCCCCCTGGCATCCCTGGGACAGGGCTTGGTGCCTCTACTCTGCTGCCCTGTCCCCCCTGACTCTTCAATCAAAATACACCACTGACCTCATGCTATGTTTTACTTATAACCATAAAACTTGCCTATGCATATTCACCACATATCAGGCATGATGCCATTTACCCATCATATATAATATTGCAATGCAGGTAAAATATATTATGCACCATACAATTGTTAATATATGAATACATATATGGTGGTATATGGCAAATATATGATCATACATGACCATACAGAATCATACACCCTGTCATACATGGAATTTTCACTTGGGCAGTCATGTTAAATCTTCAAGGATGGGGAGAATTACCCTCCTTCAGTGCTTTAAGCATTAAATTGTCATGCTGCTGTATTGTACTTCTAGTTTTGCATGAAACTTGATTTGCCAAGTATAACTCATATTATCCTTTTCATGTTTCAGGATCCATGATATAGAAGAGATTGAAAATCCTCAACTGGTGTTGTATGTTGGTGCCTTTGGCTTGTTAGTGAACCTTGTAGGAGTGGTTTTGTTTTGTGGTAAGTTCCACACATTGACAGCTTGTTGGAAATCAGGCCAAGATCACTCTCAGAGTAACTACTTATGTCTGTAAAAAGCTTTTAAAGTGAAATTTCTCAACATTAGAGAACTTATTTGGCTAATGATAATGTCTTAACACTCTTTGAATAAAAATAAGGTCTTGTAAACGACTGGCATGGACTTGGGAGGTGGACTTTTGACTGCCAGATGCAGAATTTTGAAAAAAATACACAGAATTTTGGGGGTTGTACATCAAGCTTTGAAGAATGCCTACTAAGATATGAAAAAGTGTTTTAGCAGTTGGGAAAAACTAAACCCATTAGGTGTATTGCCACATAAGTCAAAACTTGCACTTGCATGGTCTTCTTTCACTGGCAATGAGAATTGAGAGCTGCTATCAATAAAGGTATCTAACCTGCTTCCAATCCACTTCCTTCAGATGGTAAAAGAATTTCCCAGGTTGAAGTTTAAAGTTTAGAT
Organism: Darwinula stevensoni; assembly: GCA_905338385.1. Taxonomy (NCBI): domain Eukaryota; kingdom Metazoa; phylum Arthropoda; class Ostracoda; order Podocopida; family Darwinulidae; genus Darwinula; species Darwinula stevensoni. The sequence goes on from CAJPEV010000438.1 coordinate 30,023, forward strand.
ATAGGGTAGAGGCACCAGTTTGTGGACAGTTTTGCATTTTTTGCCATTTCACACAATTCCATCTGAAAATTTATTTCCTTAAATGCTCCATATTTTGCACTTACCTGTCAGCCACCATATAAATTATGCATACCCATCAGCATGAGTGAACTTTTCATTTTAGCTCAGTTTTAGACCTAGCACCCCTGAATTCCTTAATTTTTCCAATTATGTTTCTTAACAGGACATCATTGAAGATAAATATAATCTGTACGTGTCTCATGCCCATATTTTTCTATTCGACCTATGCACATTCATAATTGTTGACAAAAACTGGTGTCCACAAACTGAAATCAGGCTGTCTACAAATAGGAACCATATGAAAATCAGCAAATATTCATTAAAACAGCAATTTTGGGAAAAGTATATTTTTAATATTTAATTTTATGGTATGGGCATCAAGTTATGGTATGGGCCTCCGATTGAAACCAATGAAGCGGTTTCTCAGTTACTCCAATGACTGTAACACAATTTTCAAGAGGAAAATTTCCTTAACCTGTCCACGAACTGGTGCTTATATTGCTTAATGGTAGATTCAGAAGAAGCACTGCAGGTTTTTTTAGATGAGGAATCCATGTATATACTGCAATTGAGGAACAGCTATGAGGAAATGTTTTTGAAAGACACAAAATGCTTCAAATGAAATGAATGTTGATAGGCCAACCTTTATTCATCCACTTTTTCTCCCCTGTAGATCATGGACATGATCACATAGGCCACTTACATGCTCAGCCAGGAAAGGGTCATGCACACTTGCACGAGCTGATGGCAACGGATGACAATGAGAATGATGAGAGCCTGAAAGATCAGTGCAAACAGGAGGGATGTGATAAGTCCAACAAGACATCAGCATCTCAAATGAATATGAGAGGAGTGTTCCTTCATGTCTTGGCTGATGCCCTTGGCTCAGTGATAGTTATAGTTTCTGCTGCTATTATTTGGCAGACAGATTGGAAGTATCGCTTTTATCTTGACCCTGCTCTTAGTATATTGATGGTCATCCTCATTATGAAGTCTGTTTGGCCTTTGCGTGAGTTTCCTGATTTTATTTCTCATTGCCTGTTCTTGTAATCTGATATGCAAGAGCATAGCCTAGCTTTTCTGTTCCCTCACAGTGGTGGAAAGTGCAATGATCTTGCTACAGACAGTGCCAACTCACATTGATATGGACAGAATCAAGCAGCAGCTACTTACAGAAGTGGATGGTGTGCTTGCAGTGCATGAGTTCCACGTGTGGCAATTAACGGGTAATCGGATCATTGCTTCTGCTCACATCTGTTGTCGGAATCTTCACGACTACATTGAAATTGCCAAGAAAGTCAAGGAAATCTTCCATAACCAAGGCATTCACTCAACCACCATCCAACCTGAGTTTCTTGAGGTAAGCTGGTGGTTATTTTGACTTATCTTTAGTTGCTTTGCTGGAGCACTTCATGCAGTGTTATGTATTTCTACACTATGCCAACTGGGTCCTTCATGCCAAGGGCTTATTTCTTCTGTTTTCATGGTGGGATGATTCCTATAGTATGCAGATGGGGTATCAGAGAGCTCCAACTGTGTTCTTGACTGTCCACCTAACCAAGATTGCTCTGCATCCACATGCTGCCCACCTCCAAAGGTATGTCATCTCTTCATGCATGAGGTTTCTTGATTCTTGATTCTTCATTCCTCATTCTTCATTCCTGATTGAATAGGCATGTTGGCTAAATCCACTTCTTTGCCATGAATGCCACTAACTATGCACTCATCTTTGCTCTTCTGCAGTGCATTTTGGATTCAAGCTTTTTAATAATGAAATGTCAATGAGAATAATTCAGACCATAACTAAACCCTCTGCTGATTGTCAATTTCCCAGAACAAATAGGCCCTCATCAAAGGGGTCATCTTGGGCAAATTTATCTGTGAATGTAGAGTGCCTCATAATGATAGACCCCCTGCACAGAAAAAATAATTACACTATTTGTTCCTTCATATTATTACAGTACATATTGAGACAAACCCCAAAATACATATCATGGTCACTATTAACATTTATGATGATTTGAAGTCTTTAACTGATATTTTTCATCTTTGAAATTTTGAGCAACAAGGGCATAGCCTTATTGCAGACTTTTCAGGACATTGTCTATTGATCCTCTATTGTTACTGAAGAGAATTAAATTACATCTTGAGCATAAGAGCTCTATGCTATCTTTTATCTTTTTTCCCCCTGGGCATCCACACCCCTTTATTTTCACATAGAGTAGCAAGTCCTTGACTACCCAAGTCAATCAAAGGAAAGATTAAATTCTCTTCCATGGGAATAGTGTTGTGACCTGATAATTTGTCCGATTTGAATGCCTCTGATCAAATTGGGACTTTAGCAAAGAAGATGGTCATACTTGATCTATGGATTGATTGTAGGCTTGGCCCTATATTCATCAACTGGGTCTCAGTGGTTAACTCAGTTTTTCTCGTCTTGCTGCTTCTTTGTGCAGGGGGATCTATCATATCATGACACTCTGCATCTTAATAATGCATTGCACTCATTGTGATCCTTTCAGAAATCAAAGAAGATGAAAAGCCATGAAGCTGCTGTTCCTGATGTATCTGTAGTGATATCTGTTTCTACTATTGGAACCATTGACACAAAACATCTTAACAACACATTATATGATGGTGCCTGACATGCAAACCTCCATGAGAGTGCAATGGATAGTGTGACATAAAACTGCTCCATAGTTCCAGTTTCTCTGTCAAGTCATGGATCCATATTTTAAAATTCATCTCAGGGTGTGCCTTCCTAATTGGGATTGTGGAAATATTGCATTTATGATGCAGTTTTGGATTATCTGGTCAGACATTTGAATCAAGCATGGTCATGGATTGTTGAAAGCTTTTCTCAAACTGGATGAGTTTAACAGCGTTTTAAAATGTTGGAGGTTCAGCGTATTATTGACCATGTGTGGTACCTGCATGTGTCATGTGATATCTGAAATTTTTTGCTCAAAGGTGAAGTCATTTTATGTAATGATAATGTGAAAAAGTATTTTTGTATCAAGTTTACTTTTAGTTCAATGTCATAGATGTAAGCATAATCCTTAGGGTCAGGGTGAAGAAAGCTAGCCACTCTCCTTATTGTGAGGAGACTGGTAGGCCTAATGGCCCATTGATGATGAAATGTAAGATATGATGTAGGAAAAGAGATTACACTAGAGTATATCTGAATTTTCATTTTACTGAAACTGTATCTGGCAGCTATGAATGGCTGGCAATGAAATTCAAGTTTATAGGTCAGAGACATAGTGAGACATTCTCATGTTTTGTGCATATAATCTCAGACAAGGCTGTATTGAATATGAAAAGTACCATTTTATCAGGGGCTTATCAGGAGAGCTTTTCTTTGGTTTTACCTTTGCATCAGCAACCACCAGGTTGGTAGTTGATGCATCATCATTGCTTCTTTGGCATCAACTGGTTTTACTTTCCCAATGCCTCTCAAAAGAAAAGAGAGGATCTTGTGCACATGGGGATATGTTGCTGTGCTGGACTCTTCCTTTTCAAAAAAAATTAAAAGCAACAGACATTCCTGACCTTTCCTGTGTAAAATATTGAATTATGTAACAACGACTTCAGTCAAATGATGACATGGGGCATACTGGTGGAATTTCCATATTTTTTTCAAGATGTAGGCTTGAGGCAAAGGATTTACGCATTTGTCCATGATAACAGGGCAGTCTTAAAGAATAAAGGCTATATTACAAGCATACCTTTTCATGCCCGATGACTATATTAAGTGATGGATTTGACTTCCCATCACACTTAAATATATGTCTTCCAAGAAAAGTCAAATGGTTCTAGCCTCTTCCACACCATAAATAGCTTGGAGAAGTTATGTCATAAATCAGAATCAATACCAGTTCTGGTCAGTGTGTGTGAGGTTATGACCAGCCATTGGCCCATCAGTCAAATACCACCCTCAGTCAAATACCATGGCTTTTCTCTCTGGAGCTAATGGATTTAGTTTATTTTGTGAGCAATGGAAAGGAAGGGGTTTAAGAAGGGGTACTGTCTACATGGAGGCACAGGTTGAAGATACCCAAAATTGCATGGGTAATAGAGCAGGAAAGCAACACATTAAAAGTCAGTCAATATTTTTCATAAAAATACTTTCAGTTTGCAGGTATCTCCATTTCACCATAGAACATCAGAATCATCATATCTTCTCATTGATAGAGGCTGAAAGTAACTAAATAGGACTGAATGCCATCTTTTTCTTGCAGAATGATGTATCAATGCTTCAGGCTCCATAGAGAGCACCAGCTAAAGCAACCTATCACCTGGATTACTTCGCCCGCTTTCATGCTGGTAGCCTCATCATATCACTGGGATTTTGCATGTGCTTCCCATTTCCCCTCTTGTACAGGGACCTTGTATAGTGACCTCTTCCTAAAGTCGACCAATGAATGGCAGTTTCCTGTGAATACTATTGAATGGAATGAACACAAACTTGGGTAATTGAGTACTGGGTGTGTGTGCTCTCCCCCATTTTTACTGTTACCCTCCACCCTCTGGGACATTGGCCCCAGAGCAGGTGCATCTGAATTTCTGCATCAGTTGTTACATAATACAATTTGTGCCAGATAACAGCTGCCTGAAGATGTACCCACTATGTGGCCTCAGAATTCCTTCAATAATGCAATTATTGTCTGGAGTGATAGTATGGTGATTACTCCATTTGCACCATGGGACTCTGCTACCATTTTGTATCATTAATTGGTCATGTGATATGCATATGAAGTGAGGCCCTTACTGCCTCCTGCTTTCATCACCATATATAAATATTATATGTATCCAATAGTCCCTCTCCCAAGTTTCAGTTCATTTTGTCCATCAGCTATTCCAGGAAACTACCATTCATCTGTCAACTTTATTTATGGGTCACCCAGTAACTTACCTTTTCATTGCTTTAGTTTTCATTGGGCTAACTCTGCATGACTTACCCAACCTTGTGATGGTGAAGTTTTCATGTTTTTGGAATGACTTCAAAATATTTTCTATTAACTTTGTATATTCTTTGATGAATAACATAATATTTGGTTGTTAAAAAATATGATTAACATATGCAAGGTTAATTCATATTCATTGTGTGAGCTTTCTCCTCCTACTTATTGCCTTAAGATTTTATTTTATCTGGTGTGCCATTCAGTTTACCAGTGTGGCAGAGGTGTTATATGAAGTCCATTCTAATTAACTACTTCTGCAATTCATTTTGGCAGTTTGTCACTTTAAGATGAATACCATTTTTTGCAAGGTTTAAGTTTTGGTTTTGGTTTAAGTTTTGGTTAGTGATGATGAATGAAACAACTGAGAAACTTCCTCCAAAAAATGGTAGGGTGAGGTGGGGTAAAATAACAATGCAGTAATATAATACAGCTTCCTCTTTCAGAAAATATATGAGATGCAGTTTTCTATATAACAATGTATATAATATATAACAATTCACTCTTCATTCTTTGATATGACATAATTTGAGTTTCTCTGTGTTGGGTTGATAATGTGCTTACTTTAATTGCAGTTTAAAACTTTATCCAAAACTTTTAATCTTCTGCTGATGTTTCATTTTTAATTCCTATGAAGGATATGGACTAAAGAGCTGGACAGAGTCAACATCTGATGCCTGATTTTTGTATCTAACTTTTGATTTTCCAAATGAGACTTGGGTCCATCACATCATCTGTCAAGTGCAGTGCTATATTGGCCCTTGGAATGTTGGGCCATGGAGTAATTATAATTTCTAATCAAATGAAGGTAGTCTTGTACATGCTTTCAATTTCAATTACTTTCAATGCTGCTCATAATTTTCTTTAATAAACAATAGGTAATATTGATTTAAAAGTATTGTGGACAACTAAGTAATGCTCTTATTGGACAATTCCACAAAGAAAGGCTTTATAGAGGGAATGGTGACATTGGAACCTTTTGGAGGTGACCACAATAATTTTTACCATTGACCCTAAACTTACACAAGATTCACATACTGGTAGTGATTTTGACAATGTTGAGAATTTGGTAAATGAGCCCAGAGGTGCAACAGGAAAAATTTTAAGGAGGGATATGAAAGGTGGTCTATGAATAGGAGTTATGGGTTTCTTTTGGTTTTTCTAGAAGTTTTTTCTGGTTCAAGTCAATAGTCATGACCTTGGTCAAGCCTTCATTGTGCAGTTATATTGACTTCTGTGGATTTCTCAGAAGTTTCTGTCTTGAATCAAGCCAAGATCTATTTAAACTAGGATTTGTCAGCCAAAGTTGCTGTTCTGTTGATTGCTCTGGATGACTCCAATTATTTGGGTTTTGAACCTAGGCCTGAGGGATTGCTGGATTCTGACATAATTTTTGAGAAAGGAAGTACTGGGAAAAAACTTGGAAATATAGAAAAGAGGTCTAGACAAGAGGTTTGAATGAAGAAGACCTTCCTCTACATTTTACTTCAAATAATAAAAATCAGCAGAGAGTGGCTCAGGCTGCTTCAACTTTATCACCTCCTTTTGTCTTGTTTTTAGCAAAAATTTGTTCAGTTGTTCCACAGTGTAATCATAGTATTTCATCAGCAATGTTACAATGCCCCCTTGGTATGTGATAACTGCCCCATTTGGCCAGGCAAAAGTAAATTGAAACAAGTGTTTCAAATGGAGATCACTTTAACCCCTATCTGGACAATTTAAGTCCATTGGACTCTGAACCATATATCTTTCTGTCATGATTATGCATAATCATGACAGAATAATTTAAATATATATTTGTTAGTTGAATTTTGTGTCTTTGTTATGACTTGCTTAGAGAAGGTAAGTAGAAGATACATGTATTTAGTAACAGTTTTGAATTTGAAAAATATTAGTTTCATTTCCAGTATGAAATGTGTGGAGTTCATTGGACTTGCATGTCCATTAATGTTGCAAAAATACCTTGTGTAGATAAGGGTTAAGATTGCTTTGGATTTAAAATATGACAGCCATTGGAATCTCTTGTACATTATATGGAGGGGGGGAGGATTCAATCTTTGCTGTCATTCTGTATGCTTGCTGCCCCATAATTTGCAATTGTGTGTTTTTCAGGCAATTACCCCACCTCACCTTAATATATAGTGTTTTGGATGAGGACAAAGAGCAGTATAAATGCTATTAGTTGAATCAGATTGTGCATTCTAGTGCATATTTGGGCTTGAGGGGTGTAGTCAATGATGGTTGATTTATGAAACAGAAATGACTACACTGATTGGTGAAATTCCATTTTCAAATTTGACAAAAATTATAGCTGAATTAGACTTAAGACTTTACTAATCTCACTGGTTTTCTAAGATAAACTGGTTCTAAAATTTTGTGAAGAGGCCTGCTACTGGCTGCACAAGGAATGTGTATCGAGAAGTTGAGAAAGGACTAAAATGGGTTGAAGGAAAGGACTTAACATAAGCTTTGTTTTTGGAGCAAGTGACAACTCAGTCAAATGAAATGTAAAAGTGATAAATTTTGCAAAACAAAGGTGATAACATCTCTTCTTCAAACTTGGAAATTTAAGAGTAAAACTTAAAATTTATAAGAGATGCTTTGAATTGAATTGGAAAAGTTAGAGAATTTTGTCAATATCCAAGGTCCCACATGATGACAATGGGGCAGATGAGTCAGGAGAATCAATCCCCAACTCCTCCTCCCCAACCTTGCTCATGTCCCCAGAACACTAATGTGAGATACCCCTTCCTGCCTCCTGCACTGGTCCTTGTGTGCTTCTCCAACCAAATCAGTGGTTGCTTGTGGACTAGAAAGAGCTTGCATTGTCCTAACTGCTGTGGTATGTGCATGTTACCTTACTTGCATGTTTCAGGTAATTTTCCCTCAGTTATCCCTTTTTTATTCACTCTTTCATTTCTTGTCACAATAGAATTATTTGAGATGTGAATGTCTCATTTTTCTTAGTAGTATATTAATGTTTGGAAAGCAAATTCACTACTTCAGACATTACTTCAAATAAAAATTCTATATACAAGGTATATAGGTACATATATAGGTATATAGGTATATACAAGGCAGGTACAAGTGAGAGAGAAATACTTTTAATTCATTCACTGAAAGTGTCTTTGTCTCAGTTTACATTTCTTGTGCATCAAGTATTTATTCATCTACTTTAAAGTCCTGGATCACTCCAAGACCATTTGGGTTACATAAATGTTGGGTGCTACTTTTTTGGGTGTGGATATGGCCTTGGTGAACAAATATTCTTGATTTTATGCTTCTGTAGAGGACACAAAAACACCCAGTGATAGCCAATACATAGCTTGCAATGGGACAATCAGACACCCATGAAGCAGAATTTTCAAAAGAGTTCAGGTGTCATAAAATAGACATCAAGAAAGTTGAGATGCATCAAAACCTCTGCAAAAGGTAACAAAATGACTCTGGCAGGCCCAGAATTTGGTTTCAGTTATACGTATATATAACTGTTCATTTCAAGTGTGACTGATTTCTCTCATGGCAGTGAAACTGTTGAGAGTCAACCTGTTAAAGGAGACTAGGAAGTGACCTTGGATCCATGGAATCTGTATTCAGAGCTTATTTAATTTTATTTAACTTGAGACATTCATTTACTTATTTTCATTAAAATTGAGATTTTGTAAACATTTGTTGAAATGTACATTCTTGGTTCTTTGGAAACAGGAAACCTCAGGAAAATTCAGGTATGCTATAGAGGCAAAAGTACCAAAGAATGCCTCTGTAAATGGCTTCCTGCAGACTGATGAGAATGGCCTCCTCTTGACCCTTGAGGCTGGCAACTTGAGGGAGTCAATCATCTGATAAAGAAAATGAAACCCTTGAGAAAGGAAAGGGAAAAAATTTGGCTAGTTACCAATCTGACCCCCATTAATCCCCACCACAACCTTCAACCCATGTGTGGCTATGGACAAGGAGCTCTGCCTTGACTGCTGCTTCTCTCAGTGGATCAGCTTGGACCTGCTTGCATGGCGTTTAGTGGAACTAGAGCCTTGGCCATTCAGGAACTTGTGAAGGTGTAAATGAAGTGACGATGTACTTTTTCTTCTGCAGTGCCATGGACACACTCTGCATTAGTCTGTACTTTGTTCCTTGTCTTTAATCTATGAAAGGGGAAGAAGTGACTATATCATGATGACACCAAGTTGAAGCTTGTAATTTAAATGTGTTGACTGGTTGGTTGCATCCCTTGTCTAATGATTATTCTGAGAACATCAACGGGTTCCCTGTTCTCTCTTGTCTGTCATCAGGCAATAATTTATATTGATTTTTCTTTTGCACAGATATTTTATGAACTTCTCCAAGTGGCAAGTTGTTTTAAACTTCCTCAAAGGATATATCTCAATGAGATATATCCTTTGATCCTCTCAATGTTTGAGAGGATCTCATATTTGGTCCAGCTCCTCTAGCAGGGAATTTGAGAATAAATAGTTGGAAACAACCTAAGTACTTACTTCTGTAAAATAATGTGCAACTGGAATATTGAATATAAAGCAGTGCAAATAGCTGTAGGCAGTGAATACATTTGCTGATTGTCTGAGACAAGAGAGGGTTGAAGAAAAACAAGCACAATTATGCTGCAGTGGTCATAAATAGGAAATCTTATGGCTTGTACTTGCTGTGCTATGCTTTGCTAAAGACTTTATGGAAGCATACAGAAATGCAGAGTTGAGCAGGGCATAGACATTCTCTGTCAGTGAATCTTCTGATCACTGCAACAGTTGTGGTTGCTTTGCTTTACTTGCTCAAGGAAACTTGCTTCAGCCCTTGAAGCCTCATCCATTGTGGGGTTAAAGACCACTTCAGCCTTGTAAACAAGAGTCAAATTGCATAAACTTGCTGTCATTCAGTACAAGGCATTCCCTCCTGTGTGAATCTGACCGGTAGTCTCTGAACCAAAGTTTGTTCATGCTCATCACATATGAAGGGTCTGGTACCCTCATAGTGATACTGGTGTTTACTTATATCTTGAGTTTGGAAGATCTTGTGAGATGCATCTTGTACATTTCATGCTGGGCATGTCAATGGACTTGGAGTCTCCATTGGCCAGTTTGAGCAGGTGGGAGTCAGGTGACCCTTTTTTGTAGCCAAAGCCAACATAAGGAATAGGCTTGCAGCCAAGAGTAGACCTAATCCTGCCTGCTCAAACTGACTGTTTTGTTTTCTCCGAAATGAGTGTGATATTGTACCATGACAAATATTCAATTTCAGCATGATCCCATTCTTTACTTGGAAAGTATCTTCACTTGATCACTTTATTTATTTTGCAGAAAGTTTTCACATTTTGGTCATGGAGGAAATCAAATTGTAAAACAGTCCATTTTGTGAACTTTTCCCACCTCGGGTTTTCTTCTCATCTCAGGTCTATTTGGCCTTCCTGAGACTGAAAATGAATTTCTCTCCCCTTTTTCCTTTGTCTCAACCTACTCTTGGGCATTATCATTGAATGTTTCTGAATCCCCAAATGCCACAATGGAAGATGTATGTACTGTGTCCCATTTGCTTTGTCAATTTGCCCAGTTTGAAATGAGATGTGATCATGTAAACAGAGAAAGGAATTGAAAATAATTATTCCTTTCCAACTCATGTGACTTTCTTACTCTTCTTTTTCCATTTGATTGTCTTCTGTGTACATCATATAAAATTCATTGTGGTTACCTGTATTAAAAAGTGGGATGGTCTGCTGTACTAGTTGATGACAGTATTTTCCTATATTTCTTTAAGCCTACATCATTTTATTTTCAACATAAAAATGGGTGCTTCTGAAAAGTCTGAATCTGACAGCCTCACTGCTCAATTCTAACTTATTTCTGAACTGTGGCTCTCAGCTCTCTGAGTTTCCTCGTACACTAGATTGGAAGCATGAGCACATTTAGACTTTTAGAGCACATCTGCCCAGGATTTGATTCTGACAATCCACATGTATTTGGATGGGAATAGTAATAAAAACATTGAAGATTGCATAATTCTTAATACTGAAACGTCAAGCAGATTACCTAGGAGAATCCTGTTCTCAATTGGAAAAACCACCTAAGAATAGAATAGAGTTTGCAAAATCAGTGATCTTGGAATCTTACTGTGTATAGAACTTTCTCTAATCTTGACTGACCTTTCCAAAAGCACTCACTTTTACTTGAAGGAACAGGAATTGTTGGAGGAGTTCTAGTTGTTACAAATACAGCGTGTAATAAAAGTTCTGTGCCATGGGAAAAGTTACCATAGGTGCTCAAACTAAGCTCCATCTCTATTTATTAATTCTGTCCACTAAACTTTAACTGTACACACATTTTCAGCATGCCCACTGTGATATCAGGACATGACGTATAGGGATGCACCGATCCAGGATTAGCTGATCCGATACCGAACCCAGTGGCTGTCAGAAATGAAACCACAATGTAGGACCAGACTTTAGTAAGCCTTACGCTACCTTTGGCAGAGAAGGGAAGAAGTAAAAAATCCTCGGACACTAATGACCCAACATTCGAAGTTCCTGTCATTTATTTAGCTTTGGAGACATTTACGTCGGCAATATATTAGCTTCTTGAGTATATGCCAAAACTTCCCTGTCATTCACCAGGCCCGCCGAAAATACGTCGGTCGTAAGTACTACGTACAAAGGACGATCGGTGCGAGGTGGAGTAGAGTCAGGAATTACATCTGATGTCCTTCAGGGATTAAGGAGTTGATGCAACTACTGTACAACCGGGATCGGTGCTGGAGGGGAGAGCCGGAGGCGGGATGGAGGTGAGCACTAAGTGCGCCTGAGCCAACCAGTCAGCGCAGGAAGGCAGGAGACGGGACGGAAGGGGGTGGGGGGAGGGGATGTGAAGGAATGAATGCGTACACGAATGACTGGCCCATTCCATGTAGTAAGTGGGCATGTACAAAGGCTGCTCTGAAAGTTTCTGGCCTCACTAGTTACGTATTTTTTATGTGATAGTTCTTGCAGTATGTGTTAATGTAACTAAATTTTGTTCAAAGGTCAACTTTTAAGTAATTTCAGTTATAGCTTAAAAAGAAACAGCCTATGAAACTTTTGGAATTAGGATTTTTCATAAAAATGGAAATGTAAGTGACGAGAGAGCATTCTCGTACCATTGCCTATTTTGTTTTTTAAATTTGTTTTTCTGGGAGCTGTCACAAGGTCATTTCCATGGAAATGACCTTTGGGGAACTTTTTGCATCATATTCCACTGTCATATTTGGTTTTTGAGAATTTTGTTGCGGGGAAGCTTCAGTTTTTGATTAGACAAGTTCTGGAAGTCCAGGAGAAACTTTGACCCCAGTGAATGATAACCATGCAAAGAAATTGGTGATAGCCGGTTCTCGCACAGCGTCAGTACCAGTGTAGGAAAAACAATTATTTTTTTCCCGCGAACCTGAGGCAACAAATTGGAATTTCCCGGGAAGAGTATGCAAGCGGACTGAGCGAGTCGCACGCCCACGCGTCTCCGTTCCCGCAAACCTCGTTCGCAGGTTAGCACGAGTTTTCCTAGCCTGGTCAGTACACTCTTAATGTTGGATCGGCCGCAGTAAATGTCATCATTCATGATCACCTGGGGATGTGGGACCACTTCTGCCATACCACAGAAAATGACAGAGGTCCAGAAAGTGGCCAGGTTTGGTTGGTGTCATTTCATGCTTCATAAGTACAAACCAGGACTGCCAAAACTGTTTCTGAAATCGTGACAGGTGAGAAAACCTTAATTTATAACTTTGATCCAAAATAAAAACGATCATCCTGTTTTTGTGCTTCCAAAAGAGGAGCCTCAAAATATTTACCGAAGCAGGATGATGTTTTCTTTCAGTACCATGGCTTAATGAAAGTGATGCACCTTCAGGAATGTACGACAATGAATGCTGATTGGTACTGCAAAGTGTGGTGGCCTCGGGGGTTCCAGCCTTTTGAGATTAACTTTCACGGTCATGCCTCAGGAGGGGGTTCAACTGCATCACGACCGAGCAAGCGCCCACACTGCAGCACAACATTTTGACTTCTTGGCCGAAAAAGGTGTGCAGTTGGTCACTCATCCACCTTATTCCTCGGACCTGGTTGCATGTGACTTTTATCTATCCCCAAAAATCAATAGAAAGCTCAAAGGCACTTTCAATAGCAACAAAGGGGCCCTTACAGCACTTGAAGCTGTCCTGAAAAAGTTGTCTCCATCTGATTGGTGTAGCTTGTTTCAGAAGTGGCTTGGGAGGATAGAAAAATGTATTTAGTCTCGTGGTAAATATATGGAAAATTTAAATTGATTTGGTTAGTAAGAAAGGTTTCAGGCTAGAAACTTTTGGCGTAGCCTTCATATTCAGTGCATGCTAAAAACAAGTGGATCCTGCAATATTTCTCCGTTTACCCTAATAAGCAAGAATGCCCATATTCTTCAAGAGGATGGCACTATGTGCCACATCTCTAATGTGACCAGAGTCTAGAAGAGGATTCAAGGCATTCAACTTCTTCCCTGGGTACCCCTAGGCCCAGATATGATTCCAATTGAGCACCTGTGGGAGGATCAAGCTCTTGAGCTCAGAACAATCCATTCAAGTCCCACCAATATTGTGGAATTTGAGGAAACTCCCTCATGCATATGAGGGAAATCTTGACCAGACTGTGATACAAAATCTCACTGATTCGATGCCAAAGAGTGTAGATGATCTTCATGCTGCAAAATGTGGCTTGACCAAGTACCAAAATAAAGATTTGTGCACTGTTGCTTGTCTTCATTTGTCTTCTCCTGCATCACACTATCATATTGTAATAACGGGTGGCAAAATTATTATGACAGGCATGGGCGGCGATTCATAGGGGCTCAGGGGGCTCAAGCCCCCCCCCAAAAATTTGGCAGAAGAATAAGGAATACTTGGAGTACTGCCTCTGAGCCCTCCCAAATTTTGTCTCTGAGACCCCCCCAAATTTCTCAACAAAATCGCCGCCTATGATGACAGGACTCAGTAGCAAGTCTATGGCAAAAGAATGACAGTTACAATGAACAACATTTCTGAATATGTTCTACTCCATCTTGTTCTGGGGGTAAATTTTTTTTCTGCCATCTTTTCATTAATAGCTTAATAATTTCAGGGATTTCAGACCATTTTAAAGAGAACATTTGACTCATGAATCTCTGTTGAGAGATAAAGGGCATCCATAAAGTTGCTTAACTCTTTCCATGGTGATGTCTTAAATTTGGAGATACATTTTCAAATGTTCATAAACCATAAGTGGCATGAAGTGGTGCTGCAGCAATTTTTGAGATAGATGGGTTGAATGATTGATTGAAACTATTGCATAGATAATTTGGGAAGTAGCAATTTCCTTCTATGACAAGCAAGTTTTAGCTAGAGTGTGGTGTTCCTAAGATTCTCCTATTTGTGAGTATTTTTTATTATGAATTACAAACTTCACAGAGTAATAAAAAAATTTAGCTTGTACAGCCTATAGGCTGTAAGCCTTTGATTGATTGCATTTACTTAATGCTTTCTCACTTCTTGTCTCAAATGCAAGGAAAAACATTAATGTCTTCATTTGTAGACATTGCTTAACTAATTTCTTCTTCATTCTCCTCATGTCATTACAATGCTGGTCTGTGAGTCATTTTGTCCTGCAGATGCACAAACTTTGCTAGCCATTCTTTTTCCTCTATTCTTACCGGATATGTCAATACCTTGAATTAGCAAAATCAAATATTTCAATCAATTTTATTGACTGAATCAGTGTGTGCATGTTGATTCTTCTTGAAGTTATTTCAAGAGAAGATTTCACCTAGCTCATTTCAGAGGAAACTGAAACTTGCTGTCATGCCAAGTGCTCCAGTTTTCAAGGAATGGTGATCATATGCAAGTGTTTCATGTGGTGAATTTTCTGATAGGGATCAGTAAAGGTTTCCCAGTATCCACTTATTTATTGATCAGAGAAACATAGAATACGATTTCCTGTCTTAGTTGATAGACTGATACTGATTTGCCATGAACATACACTTAAATATCTTCTCATCATTGATAGTGCCTTACAACTGGAAATTGCCAATGTGAATTTTGACAGGCTTCACTCATAAATTGCAACCCATCATTGATGAGCCTCAGAAATCATTCAAGGTCTACTCTGACTGAGGTACAGTGGAACCTCACTTAACGAGCATAATTTGTTCCCGAATCTTACTCGTAATGCGAAACACTAGTTAAGCGAATCACTCGTTATGGGAGGTGCTCGTTAAGCGAGGTTTGACTGTATATGAATATACAGTCAAACAGAGTGATTCGCTTAACAAGTGTTTCGCATTACGAGTAAGATTCGAGAACAAATTATGCTTGGTAAGCGAGGTTCCACTGTACATCTATAAGTTGAAGGAATGATGACTTTAATTGTTGATTTATTGACTCAATGAAATATTGCATGGCCAAGAAGAAAGGGGATACATGATGTGAACAATCAATGGGACATCTACTATAGCTATACCTCTTCTCTGCTTATAAGAAAAACATGGATGAAAAGATTAAAAAAACTTTAATTACTTCAACAAAAGCTGAAGATTTTTTTTGGGTAGGACCAGTGTAACTCGACGAAAATCTGACTATCCCTCCATGCCCTCATTTCTTCAGGTTAAAGATGGTACACTGGTTATCCACTTGAGCCAAGGACTTATCATTTGCCTAGAGTATCCACATGAGAGCATTTTTTTTTTAAATAATATTTGTTGAAGTCAAGTAAAAAGTATGTTGGATGCATCAAGAAAAACATTATAGATACTGCATGATATACTCCTATTGTCAAAGTAGCAAGAGGCAGGAGCTAGTTTTAGTTTCCATATGGATGCTAAAATACTAACATAATATTCCTGAAATGCCCAAATCTCCATTGCTTGCCTTTTTTTTTGCAGTGCACAGAAAACATGGTGGAGCAGTAATTGAAGATTAGAGTTCAGATAAATAGGCACCATCTTCGTAATATCATATCATGCAACATGAAAGTACTTATTCAAAGAAGGCTCCCTCAGATCCAAACAGATCAACACAGCTTTCTTCTTGGGACAAGTCAGTTTCTTTTTAACCTGAAGAAATGAGGGCATGGAAGGAAGGTCAGATTTTTGTTGAGTTCACACTATTCTATCTAAGAAAAGGCTTCAGCTTTCATTGAAGTAATTGCAGTTTTCTGAAGTTAGGTTATTTGGTGATTGGGGGGGATAAAGTATCAGAAACCTACCAGAAAATTCTATATTTTGAATTTTGGCCAAGAAAATGGGCTTTTGTCCCCCTGTGCATAAGTTACAAGGCTCTTGTGGAAACATAAGATTTTCAAGTCTGATTATTATGTTTTTTTTTTAGTTTCATGCCCATTCACCTTTTGAGGGAATCAATGGGGCAAAACCAAAGTGGCAGGGCAGAGAGCCCTTCTCCTGCTAGTTTTAAGAGATGAGTATCATTTTGTTTCAATCATCCCTACAATGAGAAAATGCATGCCAAATTTAAGTAATTTGACCTTTGTTTTTCCACCTTTGATTTTTCTCTGGTGAGGTATCACTTAGTTATTTTTTTAAAACATCCTGAGTGGTCTTTGCACTGCTCAATTCAACATGGCTGCTTTCAATTAAAACTGGGGCTCAGTTGTCTGATTTCCCTACTCTTTTTACTTGCTGTGTGGAGGAAATGGCTTCATGCCAGTCATTGACATATTGTGCACCAGAAAAGACCATAAGTGATCCTGATCAAGTGAAATGAGTTTATCTCTTATCTCTCATAAAGGTTATCTCTTATAAAGTCACATAGTAAAACAGAGAGCCCTTTAAAATCAGTTGATGAAATATGTTAAGATAAACTGAATGCAAATAGGTGGATTTTAATCCAATGGTGGTCAGAGTTTTCTGCAGATATTCACAGAGAAGTGGAAGTGTTGCATGTAGTTGCAGTGAGCCTTGAAATGGATTTATACTACCACCATTGCACCAGTTTTTTATTACCAATTTAGAATGCGCCAAAATTTTTGTTTGAAATGTGTGTATTGAAATGATAGAGCCATAGATTTAAACTTAACTCAGCACAATAGGCATGCTCATTACATAGATTCATCCCATCCTGATAGGTTGGATACTATAAAAAAATTGACCAAATGTGGTTAATGCCAAAAATTGCTTTTTATACAGGTTTGGTGAAAAGAGTGATGAAATGATATAGACATATCTAAATAACGAAGTAATGATTGGTCCAATGCCAATAAATTGAGAATGCAGTTGACCCCTGAAAGAGGGAATTTTGTATAAGCCATACCTCAAGTTTCCAAGAAGCTCCACTGATTCACACTGAATCATCATGACAAAGCTTAATGCTATCCACAAATTCCACAATGTATAGGGAACTGCAGCTGGTTGTAAAGCAACATGTTTGCATGCCACTTATAAAAAACATAGGGAACTCTGATTGATGTTCTCAATTCCACTTAATAGTATTTTTTCATTTGTTGTATTTTTACTGTATTTGTTGTATTTTTTATTGATATGTTTTCAGATCGACTAGGTGGGGTTAAAAATAAAAGAGTCTGCACGAGGAGGTACAAAGGGATTTGAAAAAGTATAAAATTTAATTGTTTAGTTAATTCAGTTCTTATGCACCATTTAAATAAGGTGTTTGCATACACTTCTATTACTGTCTTTCTCCCAAAATAAATGGTTGTGTATTTTCTTCAATCATTTATACACTATTAGTACCTACTAGTCTACTAGTCCATAGGCACCTCACAATGTGGGGATGTCAGAAAACTGAGAACTGCAACTCACTTTTTTTTCACCTCTCCATTTTATTATACTGTACTGCATAAAGAAATCTTTGATGCCTTGACCCTCTAAATGTCATGTGGTCCTATTAGTTGATTAGCTTTTGCCGTTATACATAAATACAGTGTGTCTCAAAATTATTCATTGAAAATTAAATTTTCATTTCTCAAAAAGTAGTGGCCACAGAACAATGAGAGTTGGTAGTAATGTGGCATAACTTTCTACTTCTAATTATCCATGAGTGGCAGCACCATAGGAAGCAATATGGCAAAAATGGTATAACAGAAGGCAAAGTGTGTGATTTTGTATGCAAAACTTAGCAGTGTTGTACTCATGCAGTGTTAGTTCAAGCAGTTTTACGTAAAAGGTAAGGTTCCACACACCACGAAGCATTCTGCATTAGTTCAGGCAATTTTGAGAAACTGTAACAGTGACTCCTCAAGAAGGAGCAGGCAGGCCAAGCACACCTACTGATGTTGTGGTCAAAACTCAGACAGCAATGACAAAAACCCCCCAAAATTTTTGCAAAGGTTATCACATGAAGTGAATGCCATTGCCACCAAATTGTGTCTGAACCCACCCAGAATGATTTGTGATGCTGGAACCTTCCTTGTTCTGTATAACCGCTTGAACTCACACTGTAAGAGCACAACACTGCTCAGTTTTGCATAAAAATCACACACTGCCTTCTGTTGCATCGTTGTTGCCATATTGCTCCCTACAGTGCTGCCACCCATGGATAATTAAAAGTAGAAAGTTATGCCACATTACTACCAACTCTTACTGTTCTGCATCCACTACTTTTCAAGGAATAAAAGTTTACCTTTCTATGAATAATTTTGAGACACACTGTAGAAGTGCATTATCCCTCATGAGAGACTGAGTAACTATGTATACTTCCATTTTTTCTCTTTGCTTCAAACGTCCTCCTGTCAACAAACTTTATTTTTTGTAGTTACTGGAATGATGAAACTCCTAATGTAGTCTTTGGTCTTGATCATGAATTATAAAGAAAGCACTTTCAGAGAACATTTATTCAGGTTTTCACAATATTCAAGGAGATTGGGATAATAGTACAAACTGCAGACAATGTTATGTAAATACCTAGAGTAATACATGCACATGCATTGATGATGATGATGTAAAAATGTCGAATGAGATGGAGAAGTAAATAACCTCACAAGGTAAGCCTAAATTGCAGCAATGGCACAACTTTTACTGACATAAAACTCAATGTATGCCCATTACTCAATACATCCTCTCACTATGCAGCCATGACATTCCAAAAAGAAAAAACAATGGCATTAAGTTCAAATACTGATTTGAAAAATCACATGTAAGATAATTAAAATTTCTGCCATTATTTGCAATGTGAAAGGGAAGTGGGTATGGCCCTCTGCACAGGAGATAGAAAATTGAAATGTCTATTAATTTGCCATCAGCAAAAATTTTTATGTAATTGATGCCCAAAAGGTTCAAGCAAGTTCAAAATTTGTTTAAATGGCCAATACCAATTCCAGTTTTTCCCCCTCACTCAGTCACTTCAAGTTGCTCAGCCTCTCCTTTCCATTTCTATATAATTTACATAACCAGACTCCAAGCTCAGTTCATCTTCTCAAAACCTATCCCTACTCATATAAGATTCCCTCTGGAATGCCAATTGATATGCTTGGGTTTGAAGAAGTCAGAAAATTGTCCAATAGTTACGCTTATACATGACCATTAGGAAATAATGTAGCACCTACATCAGACCTTTAGAATAGAGACTTGGCCCAAAATGTACCATCTGAGCAGTTAGGTCTCTCAAGTCCCAAGGCAATCACATTTCCTGCCATTTGGGTGACCAGAGATGTTTTCTCTTGCTGATGAAAATTTTATCAGATCAAAATGTATAGCTGAAATGCGAGGTTCATTACAACTGCTGGTTCAAACTTAGTTCTAAAGATGTAGAAAGGCAGTACTAAGCACTTCATGGCAATTTTCATTTTAACCCTATATTCTGGTTCTGATGTGTCTAAAAGGGGATATCAAACTTAAAATTAAATGCAACTATAAGGAAGATGTAGCCTTCAGAGCCAGTGCAGTCTTGAACTCATAGAGCATGCAAAGACAAAATCTGATTCTCTATCAGTATTATTAAGACAATTAATCAGAGTACAATAATCTGAGTAATTATAATTGCCCTTACATGGCAGTTTCATTCTTCCTGGCAAGATTCCTTTCTAACCCTTCAAGCCAGGACTTTCCTGCAAAAATTTTTTACATTTTATATAGTAAGTGCCATAGGCACATACCAATGCATTAATGCATTGTCTCCATGTTCCAATGGGCCAACATTGCATTGCACTTGAGTGTACTGATGAGACAATGGCAGGTCAATGTAGATAACTGCCAACGTAAATCCTTGTCCTTAAAACAGCTACACCCATCAATACAAAGTAGTTCACTCATTTGATGAGTCAGTCTTTGTTGTGAACATTGAGAATAAGCAGGCTCTATGCTCTATTGCATCCATACTATGGTACTGAACAGAGCAAAAGAGAGCATCCAATACATGGAGACTGACAGTAATCTGATGACTGACTTCATGCCACAATAACATAAGTGTTCCAATGGGACGGTTCAATTACTCATGAAGGTGTTGGCTATGAATGGCATAGTTTCAAGTGTAGTGTATTCAATCTTAACTAAGGTTTGTGCTCTGGGTAAAGTGTAAGTATGAGGGATAAGCCAAAATAATCAGGAATCATATTTATCTCATCTCTGCAAATAAATCATTATTTGTATAAGCTTTCAAAGCATATACATTCATGGTCTCATCCATTTGTAACAGCATTTTTGCAGTCGGAAGTGGCAGTGTTGCATTAAGTGTTAATGGCAGCTGCCATTAAGCAATGATAAGAGATGGAAGCTTTTGCAATGGAAAAAGGGATTAAATTCTCAGACTGATAACAGTATTTGGAAATGACTAAATGAGGAAGATAAGAATTTAGGAGTGCTTCAATAAGTTCAAAGCAAGGGAAGTTAGTGTTGATAACCAAAAAGGATTCAAGCATAACAGTCTGCTGGAGACCTTTCTATAAGACTGTATAGGAATGCTTATTGTCAACATACTTACACATGGATAAACAGTGAGTTTTTGATGGTACATAGAAGAATTAATCAAGCTCAAACTAGCTATCCAACAATTGACCATGCATTGGACAGGTTTTGCTTCTTCTTGACAATGCTTATCCCCATTCAGCTTTGAAAAGTCAGCAAAACAAATCAAACTTAGAGGTGGAACATTTCCTCATCTTGTCTTGATTTAGCCCCCACAAATTATTTTGGTCACATTTTAAATTCTTCTTGACAATGCTTATCCCCATTCAGCTTTGAAAAGTCAGCAAAACAAATCAAACCTAGAGGTGGAACATTTCCTCATCTTGTCTTGATTTAGCCCCCACAAATTATTTTGGCCACATTTTAAAGGAAGCATTTGTGCAGACATTTCACAAATGATGGAGATGTGAAGAATACTGTCACATAATGGATCAGATGAAAAGATGAACTATTCTCCAGAGAGGATATTGCTAAATTGGGTTCCAAGATGGCAAAAGCACGTTGAATCAAATGGAAACTTATTTCTAAACTATTAATTGTGTATGTTTTAGAGTTTCTAACATTGTCATTTGCAAGCATAAAATATAATTTCAAATTATTTTGGCTTAAACCTGGAAAAATTTAATTTTAATTTTATGTCAATGAGCATTTTTGGGATCATTTAGTACCTTTTCTAATTGAGTTCCTGGGCCCAAAATGTAAAATCCCTCAGTAAAACCCATTAACTCTTTTGCTGCATAGTAGAATCAATATGGGTAAGGGAGGACTACTTGTGTGAAAAAAGTGAACCACCGCAGCAAAAAGTGAAACTTGAAAATGAACTTTTCAAAATATTTGAAAATAAATTTTTTGAATATGTGAGGTTAATCTCAGTTCAATACATACCTGCAAATGTCATACAATAATCATAAATTCTTCATTATGGCAGAAAAGCCAAGATTTTCATACATATGTTGCCCAAGCACTTATCACATACTTTTTTCCTCCCTTAGTGATAAAGGTAACAGATTTTTCTTGTTTACCAAATTGTGAGGGTGAAATGGCTAACTGAGACAAGAATTGGCACTCCAAGTATACATTGCAATGCAAAAGAGTGATGGTTGCCATTAGCATCAACCATAAGAACTGGCTTGATGGGTTCAAGTGGAACACTCCCATTCATGTCAGTAAGTTAGTACAGGTGACAATACAGTAAAACCCCTTTGTTATCAACTCAACTAAGATTTCACACAATGAAATGTATCACCAGCAGAATGTCCACAAAAAAAGCCCTGCTTATAACCATCTCAACCCCCCCATAGCAAAACAACTTTCATAGTCCACTGCCTCTTTATTATAACAGGGAGTTACTGTGCTATGAATGCATCATGGAGAATACCTTCCTTCTTCACATATCTTCTTCCATCAAAAGGAAGCTCTACACTATGATGGTTAAAAATTAAACTACCAGAACTGTTGAAGATGCTGATTCCAATATTATGTAAGACAGTATTATCAGATCCTCATGAAAACAGTCACACCTATGAACAGATATGTATATTTGGAGGATGTCACTACCAGAAGTTCATACAAGCCATTATTGAAACAAAACTTCAATGTTAATGTTTTGACTATGGGTAAGTGATATTCTGAATTTTTTTTTGCCCTAACTAATGCATTCCAGGCCTAATTGTATTGGAAATAAAATGAGCAATAGGTGCTACCTTGCATTCATCATGTTGAGTATCCTAGATGTATTTGTACAACCTCTCTGGGCTGCATGGCAACCCTGGATGTCTGGTTAGCAACTCACGACCCTGAAGTTTCAAAATCACAGTTTTGAAAATTATTTCACCTTGCTCAACAGGGAACCGAAGTCATACTACTAGGTTGCAACAAAAGTTTTTGTGCATATATACAAAATTTATTTTGTATTTATGCACAAAAACTTTCGTTACAACCTAGTATTATAATTATTTCAAAGTGAGCTTCTTTGGTCGACCAAGCATGAGCTCATAGTTACAAAATCAAAATTTTGTTTACACCATGCATATTTGACTCATTCAATGAAATATGGAGCACACTGATAATTCAGCCATTTTTTGCTTCTGTGTACACTGCAAGGAAGATATTGGAAAGCATCACAGATGTGGGATCACAAAACGAAACACTGTGACATTGTACCACATACAGATCTCCTTGTACATTCTACTGAGCCTCTAGCAAACTGTGCTTCACAGGGTGACTTTGGCCCTTCAACAGCTTGCAGTCCACAACAGAAGCTCTACTGTCAACAACAGAGAGAGAGATCCCCAACTGGGCTGCATAGTATGTAGTCATGATCAATGCCTGTAAAAGAAGCAAGAAGCTCCAGAATTAGATTCTCTTGGGGAAAGTAGTCAAGAACTTCAAATGAAAAGTGGTTTACCTGATGATATGGTACAGGAAATACAAAATCGTTAATGCCAATGAGTGAATCTGAGAGCAGAAAAAGGATGCTTCCAGCACATGAACTCAGTTTTGTCCAAGTCCAGAGTTCCTGCAAGGAACCAATTTCAATTCAGAGATCATTAGGCAGGATTCATGTAAATACATGAGCTCCCCACATCTGGATGCTCACCTCAAAGAACTGAACCCTGGAGATTCCTCGCCAAACTGTTCCACCAAGCAAGAATGCATAGGTGGGGAACATGAATTTGAATGGCCCATAAATATAGGGGAAGATCAGACCCAAGTCTGTGAGAGATACAAAGGCATATGGATATACACATGTATAAATCCAATGATAAAATTACCATGATGAACTTATTGAAAGCAACATACATATTGCAGCATAGATGGAGACCACAATGAGAGCTGAGAGATTGAAGGGTTTAAATCCAAATGCTGAAGTGTAGCAAACATGAGCAGCTGCAAAAGCAACCATGCCTTGGATAAAGTATTGTGGGTAAACAAGAAGAGCATCACCAATACAGGAGAACATCAGCCCTCCCAAGATTCGTCGAGAATAGGCATACCTGCCAAAATAGAGAAAAAAAGTCAATCATATTCATATGAAGAACTCATCAAAATAATTTCATTGCTATGTTGTGATAAGAACCTTAACCCTCTTCAGCTATTATTCTTATTCACCCCTTCTCCTTTTAAAATTGATGGTTTCGAGATCTATGACATTCGAGGGGAATATGCACACATTGTCCGTTCATGTTTTAAGACCAAACATTGAGCAATTTGGTTGAAAAAGGTTGTTTGGATTTCTTATTGCATTGAATTATGCAACATGGGGGGTGGACTTTATGGCAGGATCAGAATTTGTCTCATCTACCCTACTAAACAAAAACATTTCTTGAATAAGATCTAGCACACAGTGAAGAACTTACAAACAGTTGGCATAATTGCAGGGGGGCTTCCATAAAAGTGTAGGATAATCTATACTTCCTACTTTATTGCAGTAACCTTATTTAGTCTCAAAAGTCTGAAAAGGTTACAAAACAAGTCAACCTTTTAGAACTTGTTTCGGATTGATGTATATATAAAATGTCTATATTTGCTAGTCATTGATGAGGATTTTGCACAAGATGATCAATGATAACAGATTCATCTGAATTCTGGCATTTGTTTACTTGATGATGGAATTGTGGGCAAGCTCTTCAAGGTTTTCAATGTTCAGTCTCCATAGGTTTGGTTTGTTTCAATTTATTTTTTCCTTCATACTATTGCACAGCATGGGGCTACCTGTACAAGTGGAATGGTCAGGCCTAACCCAATATTCACATCAGCAGCTAAGCCATGTTTTCACCATCCATTCAGATATCCTAAAAGGTCTTCAGATCATTGACCTAAGTTTTGAAGTTTTTCAGCACAATAAAGGCATTAGGATTCATATTGATGACTTCAAATTCAAGCAGAAATCAGATTGATACTAGAATCAGAAGTAATTTTTTTTTAATATTTACTCTTGCTCATGACAAATTACATGTATTCTATAGCCGATTGGTAAAACTAGAGAAGGAAGAAGCACTCACTCTTCTCCTAAGTTCATTCCATGGAGGAGGATGAAAAAGATCAAGGAAATGATTGGCATGCATTTCAGTATCACTGCATACAAAGATGGACTACTGTCAGGGATGAATACAACAAAATAGATGGCCACAGTCTTGAAGAAGGGAACCAACTTTGGGCCCACACTCTTCACCTACAAGGGGAAGAGAACATATTTATAAGCAATCTGATCAACCAGCTGCCTTGATCGTCTGACACTTCATCAACCCAAGGATGCATGACCGAATTTATACCTCTATAGATCGGTATATGGGACCAACTACCAAAATAACACATTAGTGAGACTTTTGAAGAGAACATTCAATTTATCAAAGGAATGTCTGCGTAAGAAACCTATAAATCAAGTATAGTATACACTAAACACTTTTTAGTTCACTGCTATGGGTCCCGAAGATCCGTGTCGTGCACCCTAGGGTTAAGTCTACCACCACTGAACTCAACTCACCACTGTAGCTACATTCGTCATCTTGTCGTCCACGGAGATTTCTCTTCCAATTGTGAATAGGAACAAGTCTTAGAGCTCAAAAGCGTTTACTGGCCATGTAGGGCTAGACAACACAAGACAGACACGTTCGAGATTAAATGGACCAGTTTAGCTCCCGTTATCCACTCGCAACGCAAAAGAAACCTTCGTTGGCCTTCATTTGATGCGTAGATGTAATGAACCCTGGATCAGCTGAGCGCAGGGGCCGAAAGGAGTAGAGCTGAATCGCCTGACTGAGTTGCGCGTTGTATTTCTCCCTTGAATACGGACGTGTAACACAACTTCATACTACATTCGTCAGATGTCGGGCGGCGCCACTTGGATTCGCCTATAAACAAACATGGAGGCGTCCGGATCGGCATTGGGATCCTTGAAACATCACGTGGAGAGACTTTGGACATCATATTGCCGGTTCGTCAGCTCCAACGTTGACAGTATCACAGCGCTCGAAACGCTGTTGAAAGGGGGGACGTTGATATTAACAAGTAAGGCTTTTCCTTGTATCTCAGTTTTCTTCAGTTTTATTAATGAAAAGTTAATGCGATTTAGGACGAAATATAATCCTAAGCACTGCCTGCCCATTGAACTCACAGAATACAATATTATACAATACAATACAATGATACAATATTAACATATACAACCAAGTCATTTGAGAGTGTAACATTTTCACCCCTTTGTTTTTCTTTTTTTTTTACCCTTAAGATTAATAAGACATTTATAAATGTAAAGAAGTGCATATGGAAACAAGGAGGGAAAGTGAAACAATTTCAGAGATAAAGGACAAGAGAAGGCATTGCATTCCCTTAGCTGTTACATAATTCTTGCAATTTCCCTTATAAACTTTTAGTAAAAGTTAGGTATAAGACAGGTGTTTGTGAGAAAGTTAAGTTTTCAGTATGTCACATGGTAATTTGTCTCAAATGCATGAAATAGAAGAAAAGAGCAGGTTATCTGGAATTCAAAGAAGTACATTAGAATTGCAGGCTTTCCAGAATATATGAAAAAGTAAAGCCCAATGGCTGAAACCTCCTTTAGATAATGGTCTTTTGAAAAACATGAACTCCTATGAGAGAAAAGAGGTCATTGGCCCCTTTATTTCCCCTAAATGAGGTATGTTCATTTAGGCCTTTGCCTGTTTTTTGAATGAAAATTTCTGTGGTACAGTACTCCTTTCACATGTCACCAGATTTAATATGTTGTATCCAATTCTGCATAGCACATTGTGTTAAGCTGTTGCACTTTTTTTTAAATCACAGAACTGATTTGCTGGAATTAGTCTCCTGGTCTCAGCTGATGTGGGCTTTGAATTTGCCCTATCTAGGCAGGCATTGTGTCTATATACCTTGACATTCTACTGAGCTACTCATGTCTTAGAACATAGATAGACAAAAACTTCCTTATGAAAGACATTGCTTTATATATGGGAATGAAATCATGTCCTGTGCTTGACCACCTAGATCTCTTATTCTCTCTTCCTCTTTTTCTAACCCCTCTCTCTCTAATCCTTTCTTCCTTCTGATCATGTCACTTGAGATGAGTGACTGGTAAGGGTTGTCTTCTGTCAAATGGAATTCTCCGTCCTCATATCTCAATTTTGCTAAAAGTCTGTAAGGTTCCATGAGGTTACACTGTCCTCATCCCCCTCTCCTTGTCCAACATAATGATTCCAGCATGAGAGGAGAATCTATCCTCCTTTCCATATGTTGCAGTTAAAGTGCAATTATTCTTTCACTCCATACCCAGGTTTACTATGAAAAATCTCATTGCTCCAGTTACAGGAAAACCTTGTTAATTTGATATTGGATTTTTCAAAGTATCAAGTACTTTGAAGTCATCATCGTTCCTCATCTGAGAGGATAGCAATATGTATGCTCTATAATTGGATAATTCATATTATGACTAATTTGACATTTGAGGGCATTTTATGGTCCCATGAGCTATAAACTTATAGAAGCATGTTCATTTACTTTGAAGGGCATTGCCCCATACCACCAACAAATGACCTACTGTCCCTAACCTCACATTCCAATTGGCTGCAAAGCCATTTAATTGCCTTCTTGGAAACTTCTATTTGTCATTCAGAAGAATTATAAACTGACTAACTGATTCATGAATGAGCATTCTGCATTGTATTTTCAGACAAATTCTCTGATGGGGCATGGACAAGAGCATTTCTGGATTTGCTGGACCTTGTTTGTCTTATGCATGATACCATCATTCGCCATGTCCTCCTTGGAGAGAAACAACTTGGCCAAGGCCTTCACAATTGCTCTGAGTCATTGAAGCTCCTTCTAACTGTTCTGGATTACACCAAAATTTCTCTTGAAGTTGTAGCATGGAGGTTCTACAGAGAACCTGCAAAATGGTTCATGGTCTTCTGCATTGAGATTGTCAGGTCAGTGTTGGAGAATAAGGCCCTCTTGTGTTGTTTGTATATTTATTATTTTTGTCTTTCTTTGAAAGAAAAGCAACAAAAAAATTATCTTCTACCCCTATCCATAAGATAAAGCTCATCTGGACATTATGGTTGAAAAATAGACTTTCAGAGACAAATAGATCCAAATTGCAAAGGCTTGGAAAACATGTTTAATATGGGTATATCAAATGAACAACAAAGTTACTAATGCACAAAAGTATTTGAATAAACAAGGATAACAGAAGCAGGCTGTGTATCAGCCTGCTTCTGTTATCCTTCTGATATCATCATGAAAAATCCCAAGCATGACACCTTACACAAGGGTTAACCTGTTTAAGAGGGAGTTTTTGAGCACACACCTTGTGCTGGGGGAGTAAGTTTTTTTCCCCATGACTTGGAGCCTTTCATTCAGTAGCATAATTTTGTTTCAGAGGCAATGTCCAGGAAAAAGTTTCTTGTTTATTTATCAAATATAGTCCAAAGAATTATTACAAAGGTTCACCTGCAACATTTGCAGTCCACAGTCCTTGGATGAGCTATGAGATCACATCACTGATACTGTTCAGGGTATATCCTGTGTTTGTGCAAAAGTTATGGATAATTTTGTTGAACGTCTCCAGAAGTCTGTTGAAAGAGAAGGTGGACATGTTGAGTACTAAACAAAGCTTCAAAGACTAATGGTCCCTCATTAGTTTCAACTGGAAAGTTTTACATACTTGTAATAATCAGGAAAATAAAATGGATACCTCTGAGTGAGATACTCACCATTTTACTACTTGATATTTTCACCTTGAACTACAGGACAGCATTGATTCAGTAACTCTCACAATGGCTAGTGCTTTGAAGCAAGGTGTATTATCAGAGAGAAATGTCACCTCCAGTAAATGAATGTTCTCATGATATGAGTTGGTTTCTGGGAAGAGAGCATGTCATACAAATAAAATCTTGCATTCATTAACACAAATGCACAGAATTCTCAGCCTTTTGTGAAGGGTTGAAAGAAAAAAGTCTGTCTACAAGAAGATAGCCTTTAAAGATTCAGTAATGAATAGCAGTCTATACAAATATCAGGTTTCCATTTTTGGCACCTTTTTTTAAATTACAGATATACTAGTTTTCCTTTCAGCCAGCAACCATAGTTGTATAGTCAAAGCAAATGTGAATATAAAAGTCATTTTTAACATTATTATGGTATCTCCTTTGACATTGAAGAATAGCTTAACCATGCCAAGCTTTGCTGCGAATTTTCTCTTTGTCTTCATCACATGGTCTATGGCTGATTTCAAAACTGCAGTCCAGTCACAGTTTGATTGCAATTCAGTTCCAGTTTTAGTTTAGTTAAGGTTCCAATTGGGATTTTGTTATGTGAGTAGTTTCTAAGACCACAGTGGAACTTCAATCAGACCAAAGTCTGAACTGGAACTTGAACCAAACTGCAACTGAACTGCCATTTTGAAACCAGCCTCAGTCTGAGTGTCAGATTGGTGTAGCTCATGCAGTTTCAACAGCTGCCTTAAGGAAAGTGTGACCCTTTTCTATCAGATTGAGAAAGGAGCAACTGCAGGCTGGAATTTAACGAAGATTTGAAGAACATCCCCTGGAACTGAGATGCATTTACAGTATCTAGCATCATCCATGATTCCATGAAGTGGTTTGCCTGGTGGCTTAGTCATATGTGTGTGCCTCAGAAGCTCCTTAGAAGAATTATTAAGCGTCAAAGAAGAGATTCATTTTTTATTGGTGTCAATCAGTGCAACATGCTTTTGTGCACCGACCTTAATGCCTTCATGCTATATCTGGGCATGAACTACTCTGTTTAACACAGCTTATTCAAAACATGGTGCATGGAGCAGAACTGAACATGTTCCCTTCACTCCTGAGGAAAATCCCATGCACTGGCAACAGCAATATAATTCCATGCATTTGTTGAATTGGCCTGCCTGAAAATGAAATGGAAACTTGAGTATGAGGATGTTTGCTGTTGAAATTGAAACAACCATGGTAGAATTTGATTGAATGGGTTTTTGCTTAATATCATCTGGTACACTAATGTTTTTCAAATAATGAAGGAATGGAATGACACAGTCTTGGAGGACCATATTACATAAATGACTTTTCTCTAAGATTAGGCTCCTTGCTTCCAGATCCAGTCTTTAACCATGTTGAAAGCTTATTTTAGCCTAAGTGAATCCAAGCTGTCCTATCAACTCATGGTGGGAATAGTAACATATTGATGAAGAGTGTAGGAATATATCCAGTTTTGCCACAACTCTCTTTGCTTAGGATGTGAAAGGGGGGCTAGGAGTTCAGGATGTCCCAGTCTTTTCATTAAAGTTTTAAGACTATCATCATGAAAGATGCCAAGAGCTAGGTTACAAAATGGTGAAAGTTATATTTTACTATATTCTTACTCAAAGTTACTTCTACATTTTTTAAAGGCAACTTTATGCAGCCCTGAAGTGAAATGATGTTTTTGCATTGTATCTCACTCCCTAAAATATTTTTTACTTTATTCTAGGTTCATTGTGAGAACAACATTGCTTTTGAAGCATAGAAGTGGCATACTTGGAACACCTCCAGTTAAGTCACTGGATCGAACAAAATTGATTAGAAGAGACCAAGTTCAATATTCTCCACTCTACCAATCAGGACGACAGCTCAGAAAGTTACATGGGGGTAAGAATCAGAGTTCCTTGCTTTCCCTTCAATTGACCCTTAAATCTGAAACTGTGTATTTGTATATGACAATTATTATCTGGGTTTGCAGCATGATGTTTATACAGTGTGAGAGTGTTGCAGCATGTCAGTATTATCATCATACTGAGGTATGGTGGTTTGGGCCTTGCTGATAATCATACCAACTTCTTGATGGTTTTATATTATTGCCGCAGTATAAAAACCATGGAGTACCACATATAATTACACAGATGAATAAAACCAATAAGGATTTTGGTAACATTCATGCCTAGTAAAAATTAGCATCAAAATGTCATCTTCAAGAGGAAGACAAGGGTGATTGGTATCATGTTCATATACAATGATGCTTTGAATCCCCTTTATAAGTATGGTTGACTATGACTCAACTTATGAGTTAGAATGAGGCAGGTGTACATAGCCGGGTTGTCTTGCCTCCAAGCTCCTCTCCTTCAATCATTTAACCCATCTCACTGTGGCAGATGAAGTTATTAGGCACTTTTTCTCAAGCTGTTTTTTTTGCAAATTTTGTAGATATCACTTTGCAACCATTGCATGATAGCATCCTCCTTGTTGAACTTTTCCTTGCAGTTTTATCATCCATGCAAGCAAATGTTTTTCAAACCATTACTTACCAAAGATGGCCTTGCATGGTGATGCAGTGAATTTGCACTTGATGCTAGGAGTGGTGAGGAAGGGACTAGCCTGAGCAGTGTTTTATGTTAATACCATGGTGATTCTCCTTATCATTCAAAGTGTCTGTCAAAGTATTTTTGAGAACTCAAAATCAATCTATGAAGAGTAGGACTGTTTTGTTTACTCAAAACCCTTATAAAGCCCAATTAAGGGAAATTACTCATTAGCATTGATTCCAGAGGTAATAAAAAGTTATTATTAAATCTAAAAACTAAAGATTTATAACATGTAATGAGTGCAAACTGATTGTAAACTGATTTTTTTTAATGCAATTCATTCCCGAAACATATGTTCATACATTGCATTAATTCATTCAAATTTGCAGTTTTCCATCAATAACCTAGACCACTTAATAGAAATTTAAAACTTTTGAACAAAGCAATTTAAAAATTCTGTGTTGATATTATACCCACATATATGTATATGAATTAAATATGCCAGCTCTATTGCTCAGCTGAATATCCTGTATTCATTGTTGGCATAAAGGTTAAGATTCAATATGTTCAACATCAAGCCTTCATATGAGCTAACCTCAATGACTCTTGCATACCTTTTTTCATAGCACCTCCAGTGACAGAGCGAACATGGAAGCAAGATAGCCCCCAAAATGGACTCACAGTTCTTGGACAACCTGCTCAATTAGATAGCTTGCAAATGAAGGCTGAGGCAAGTGAATTCATGCTTACCAGAATATATGCTTCTTATTCACCCTGTTTTCAGTCATCATTTAATGGGCTTTCAATCCTTCAGCTGGTTCATTATAGCCGCCCTCTGGTGTACCTCGTGTCATTGCTCATCAGTGGAAAGTCTTCCATGAAGCCTTGGGTTGCTGCTTTTGCCATGGATGTGTCCAGGTAGGTAAAAGCAATAGGAGCTCTTCCAAAAATTAGGGATTTTACATGGCATCTCTTTTAAATTAACCTGGCATGGGTCTTTTTTTCCTCAGCTTGGTTCTTCATAACAGGGGGATAAGGACACTGCACATGGTGGATCATGATGTGCTCTCAAAGCGTTCATTGTCCCTGCTGCTGTACTTGATGCGGTCTCCTTTCTTTGATCACTACACAAAGCATCGTCTTACGAGTGTCTTGTCATCAGTAGGTGAGAAAGTTCCACTGCTAGGTCTCCTTGCCCAGCGTCTTTTGCTCTATATAATAGAGTTGCAGCAACTTTATTTTGCTGTCTGGTGATTTTAACAGAATGCTCCCTGTATCCATATGGGTTGGGGTGTCCCTGAAACTGTTATGCCTAACTATTCATCCTGTAAAATGTATTTTCACTATGTAGGGCATTCTTCATCAGGCCTAGTGTTGGTCACATTATCAGTTCCATCATCTAGTTTACTGCTGAGATTTATAAATGTTATTTTTTTGTATGCTTGGCATATCACTTTCAGCATAGGGATCATTGCCCCTTGTGATTTTTCATGCCTGATTTTTCCATTATTATGAATGAGATTGTTGATTCTGCTGTTATCAAATAAAGTCAACTAATTTTTCTTCTGTGATTTCCACAAATTGATTTCTTTCATTGTATGTGTCTCTGATCATCTGGCTGGAATATATGATTTTCTTATTTGCATTTCATTTGCTCATGACTTTACTGGGATAGATACAACACTTTTTCGTGTAGAGCCCAGATTCCATTTATAATTTCAAGTCCATAGCTTTTTTAAGTTGCATATTAGGGCCATAAAATTGTACTTCTATACCCTTGTGAGCAGCTTCCTGGTAGGATGGTTCCAGCAGCATGACCTAAGATGCTCATACATGCTAAATTGAGTGATTCAGAATTATGCATTCACTCATCCCAAAGGATTGTAAGTGGGGATGTTCTTATGAATCACCCTGTCCTCTGATGCTTGCATTTTTGCAGGCTACTGTCATGTAGCATATCTTCTTCTGAACTCAATTACTGTTCCTTGTTCCTTCACTATTTACTTCAAAACAAAAGAAACAAAATCTGGCTGGCTAATGCATTTATTTGGAAGAGAGCAGCACTCAAGATGCCTCCATACATTCTCACAGGGACTTCCCCAGGATCACAATCTTGTAGCATCACATAATTAGGTCATAGATGACATTGATGGTAGGGGATGACAGATTGAATGTCTGCCACGGGCATTCAGCTATCACAGGATCTGTTATTAACCTAGAGGGCCAGCTCCAGGAAAGAACCATAAATAAAATATACAATGCACCGGTCCACAAAGAGTTCGTCAAGATCCCATTTTCTGAGATCAGACATTCTAACTCTATTCAAAAATTGTCATTAAAAGCAGAAAAGGCCTGACCTAATAGAAGTATTAACTGATAAACTAAATTAAAATGAAATAATCCCACTAGAATAATGCTCATGGTGTGTCGATATGCCTACATGAAGCAGTTGAAATAAAATAAACTTTCTCTGTTCAATGGTAAGAAAATTAAGACATTCCCAAATTTCAGCAAGAGGGAACTTCAAAAAGAATCTGGCATTTGAAACAAGACAAAGTTTGAGGCACATAGAAGTCATAAAAGTTGCTTAGATGATATTCTCTTCTCAACATTTCCCAATAAATAAAATACTGGAATGAAGCTGAAGAGAAGAGGCCGCAATCATGACTCAAATATCATGTAAGATGCCTCATGGTCACTGGGTGATCCTCTCTCATTGACATTCATTTCCTTGGTGAAATCACTGGCATCCATTTGAAAAGTATCCAGATATGCTTCATCTGGGTCTCCTGTGAATGTTAAAAGTTTGACATTAGCAGCTGAAGTTTGAAGGACTTAAAAAAGTGAGACATCACCTACCTGCCAACTGCCAATTACAGGAGCTTTCGTATTTTTCACCTTCAATGAAGCTATCAAATTGAAGGTCAGCATTCTGAACTCTCTCTTCTGGTGCCAAAATAGCACTAGTGTCAGCATCTGTCACATCAAATATCTCCTTCACCTTTACCTGGAAAAAATATAAAAATATTGAGCATGAACCAATTTCAATATGAGGAAATGAAGGATCCTAATTGTCAAAATCCTGATGATACCTGATTTTTACTATCAAGATAGTAGTAGGCCATAACAGCATCCTGATGAGAGGTGACTTCCAAGATTTGCTCAAAGGTGTCATCATGGTGGGATTCTGCTAAAGGTTTTTCTCCCTGTCCATCTTCCTGGATTGCATGCAGAGGTTGATAATGATGCTGCAAGTAATCCTCTGCTGCTTGGGTGTTGAGAGACAAGGCTTCACTCTGAGAATGAGGAAGACCCCTAAAGACAGAAAATGGCACAATGAGAAGAAAAAAGAACATGAGAACACTGTAACTTTCCCATGAATGCCCATTGCAATTACCCATTGTTGAGGTCAAAAGTGAAGTCAAAGTTGTACTTGTTTCGTATGAAGTTGATTGCACCAGGCATATCTGCAACACAGAGAGCCCAAAGTCAAAACAAATTACAGCATGTGTGTACATTAGATGAAAATGGGAAGGTTATTACAGCTTACCATATTCTCTATATTCTGTGATTGCAAGTTGACAAGAAAATTTGGCACTGAATTGCTCTCGCTTGTCATTCATCTTCTTAATTACTGCAACAATGAACTTGACAAGAGAGAGGGCCAGCTGTGCAAAATCTCCTGTTAGTTTTGGAATGGCATCACAAAATCTGTGGGAAAGAGAAAATTCCTATTAGATCCAAAGCCTCAGGAAATAAACACACTTTCGAAGGAGGAAGTTTTGCTTTACCTAAGGAAAGTGGCATGAGCAATATCTCTAGGCAGGACATAGGGCAATGCTAGAACAGAGATCAGGCTGGAGCCTCTATGTCGAAAGACCCAATTGACAAGGCCCTTGTTTGCAGAGTCAATAGCTTCCTGTAGGATGGATGTCACTGTCTCTGGAAGACTGTCCAGGAGTGC
Source organism: Darwinula stevensoni (assembly GCA_905338385.1). Classification (NCBI taxonomy): domain Eukaryota; kingdom Metazoa; phylum Arthropoda; class Ostracoda; order Podocopida; family Darwinulidae; genus Darwinula; species Darwinula stevensoni. Next base: position 65,180 of record CAJPEV010000438.1, read on the forward strand.
AACCTTTTCAACAGAAAAGAAAACAGGACTCCTAAGTTGTACATTGAATGCAGGTGAATTTCAGACAATGTTTCTGTTGTACCTGTCTCTGAACCTTGCAGTCAGTACATTCCAGATCATGTCTCAAGGTCTCTTCCACTGTCTGCGATAGTTGAAAGGTTGATGTCACTGAAAGACATCTTGTGCAGGATATCAGCTGATTTCTTTGCAGGAACTTGAGTGCATCATCAAATCCCTGACAGGGAAACCAAACCTTACATGCATCTAAGATCAAAATGTTCCTTTAAATCTGGGTGTGGTATTTATATTACCTGTTGGCACATCCTGGAAAGAATTTCAGGCTCTGGTGGGAAGAGTATCCTGGCCATTCGATACAGGTTCTCGCGTGAGAGCTCAATGCTTGTATTCGCCAAATTAATCTGTTAGAGGGATTGAATCCAGTTGTTCTAGGATCACCTCCTGCTCTGTTTATATTTTGGACTCATGTCAGCTTCACATGTAATCATGCAATTCAACTGAGACTCAAGAAGCAATGAATGCAAAAGTGAGCATGCTCAGGCCATACCTGTAATAAAGAGGCTGAGGGATCACGAGGACAGATATCTGTTTCCCCACAGAAGGGACTGACAGTGATGGTGTGCTCATCCAGCAGTGGGATGTTGTTACTGAAGCAACCATCAATGTAGCGGACCCCCCTGAGTTTCAGTGGGACCCAACCAGAGAAAATAGGGATGAAAGCAGAGCATAGCAGTGCCTACAGAAAGCCAGAAAGAAACTTCATCCAAGAACATGCTGTTGTGAGTTTGCTCATTCTCATTTCACTTGCAGATGAGTCCCTATATGCCATTGCCACTCAAGACAGTACTGGAGGAATGTTCTATAAGGGTTGACTGTGATTTTTTAATTTTCCTGTTTAAAAAGTAATGCCCATGACACCTTCAAACCCTGCAAAATGTTATTTGCTAACATCCACAAACCAATATATTACCATTGACCACTTAGTAAAGCATTTAGGGAACTCAGTACCAAGCATTTGCCTCATTTGCAAATTGGCCAAAGTCCTGAATATGCAATCTCTGCCTTTCTCCTAAATCCTTGATTTGAGAATTGCTAATTCAAGCCATTACCATGCAGCAAATTTGCATAATGACTCCCAATAAAGGTTTCCAAGATGCGCTAATTTTTTTTCCAAAGCAGTACTTCGCCCCAAGTGTCGATTAAGAATGAAGATTGTCAAAATTAAGTGTCGATTAAGAAGAAATATACCAGACTATCGTATATGCTATAAATGGCTGAAAGTGCAATGGTGTGCAAACATTAGAGATGAGTATTTGGATTGGATGTGAGATTATGAAGTCCATCACTTTATGTATTCTGGGAAATAAACATATTTTGGCAAAACCTATTGAGCATCCATATACCTGCCTCTCGGTACGTGGCATGAGGACAAAGGTCAAGTGAGTAGGTGACACGGTAACAGATAAGATTTACACCAGATACTAATGACCTCACTTCCCAGTACTTGAATATATATATATATATATATATATCCCAAAGAATTCCCTGAACACTATCATCTTCAACAAGCGGATATCGAATAGGTAAAAATGCGTATTTTCCTTTGCTGTGCATTAGATGGGTAAAGTGCATCTTAGAGTGTCGTTTTGAGAAATGAGACGGATCATGCAGCGTGTGGCATGCAAATGGAATGCTTACAAGAAAGGATTAGCGCAATTATAGGCCACGGTCATGCAGCATGCAAGTCGGAAACAAGTTTTACTCCGCGATACCTGCAGCAATGATACGTTACTGTCCTGCGGACAGATATCGCTTTCCCCGCAGAAAGGGCTGACAGTGATGGTGTTTTCGTCCAACACGGGCAAGTTGTCACTAAATCCCCCATCGGCATAACGAACGCCTCGGAATTTCGGCGGGAAGTAACCGGAAAAGAAGGGGATGAACGCACTGCACAGCAATGCCTGCAATGATTTCAACACCAGTTTCCATGGAAAAAATAACGGAAGGCATCAGTGTAGAATTTCTCTCTCGAAAGCAGATTATTGCGGTTGGGAGCAAACGCACCCAAGTAATCGCATGCACTTGTTGAAATCTGTGAATTCCTTAGATCACATAGTACAGAAATAAACTGATAGCTCTTGCTGCTGTTAAGACAGGTTTATTTGTACACAAACAAGTGAGGACAAAGAACCGTCTCTGCTGGGAAAGAAAACTAGGTCATCTCGAGTCCTATACACACAAATGTATATCCATTTTTATCTGCTAGCGTATTCTCGATATGACCAAAGACGTACGTCTAAAATCAATAAGGACTAAAGTTTTGGTGCCCCTGCCGTCTAACGCAAGAGCGTCACATGATGAGGAAAAGCGACTCACCTGAATGAGATCCTCTTTGCTCTCAAAATGACTGATTATGACATTCCTACGATCGTAGACTCTGGTCAAGGAAACGTGAAGCTTCCCGTTCACGATCTCGTGGCAATTCTCAGGCAAAATCTGCTCCATATAGGGGAGTCATAAGCTTTATCTTGACCCTTGCCATTCAACACTATTCTTGACCGCTACATGAGTCAATTGACTTACTTCCTCGAGCCCCGATCTGAGGATTTTGGTAATGTTGAAGGTTGGGTTGAAAGGACCGAGGGTTTTCGCTCTGGCCTGTGATGCTACTCGGATGACGTCACTCGTGATTTGTCCTAGGAGAAAAAAGGGAAAACGGGAGGAAGCCATTTTATATTTCCGCTTCATATTAAGTCCGGTTACATGCAAAGATGAATAAGAGAAAAGTCCAAGGGCAAATGAGTTCGGGACGAACTCGAGTGACATTGCCAAGGACGACGTTGAAGAGGCATAAATTCATTCTGAGATAATATGCCTACTACGTATTCGTCGCGAAGCGTCCTTGTCCGTGAACGTGTTTCTTTTTTTTTCCCTTGAGAAGTAACAGCTAGACAGACGAAGAATCAGATAACGGAACTCAGGATGGGGCGGGGGGGGGACGAAGACACCAAGGTCATTCCTATATACGCACTATAACAGATCAGGGATCCGTTTATCGGTCAGATGAAAAGCGAGACTTGGGGGGGACGAACGATACCAAGGGGAAAGCGCACGTGCAATGACGTAACAGGAATGTCCCTGGCAAAAGGAATCCTATCCTTCTCGTTCGATACTCAATACGCTGCCTCGTCCTTCACGATCCCCTCTCTCTATAAAGCATCAGCTGTATTTAATGCGGTGCGAACGTAACGTGATTCCAGGAGGAAGCGAGAAATGAAAGGCGCAGTCCCACGGATCAATGCCCGTCAAGCAGAGCCATTCTCGTCGGGCCGCTCTCCCCTCCCAAGTCAACGGCCGTGGAATCCCTCTCACAATGCCCAGTCGTCGGTTGGGACCTCGACCAACGAAAAGGGGGGGAAGGGAACAAAAATTCCAGCTGCGCTTTTGTTCTCGAGTCGTGGCTGCCCTTCCGAAGGCAATCACACTCATAATTATTCCTCTACCCCATCATCTCTGCCCACAAGCGGTTTCAGATCACCAAAACATCGCCCGTGTAGGGCTAAGCGACTTGTTCCTCTGGGAGTTCATTGTTTTCTCCCTCCTCCGGAGTAGCAGGTTCTAGGCCGATGGATAATTCCATGACTGTGTCTTGAATCGCATCGAGGACTAGGCCCCACCGTAAATGGGGAGATAAAGAAACTATTTTTCGAGTTGACTTCGGTATGCCAGTACAAACTAGCCCACGGAACCAAACCGACATGTCATTGTTAATTCACTACTTGTGCATGGGAGAATAAGTACCTGGATTCACAGAAATTATGAAATGTATGGGGGGGGGGGGTGCTACCTTGAGCGACTTGTCTGGCAAATTAATAGGCCTACAATAGAAGGCTTCACTCACCGAGAGGTGAATTGCACAGCAAGCAGCATGCAGCAATCGCGCCAGCGGAGGCTCCAGCAGTTTTGTCCACGAACAAATTTGGAGCATACTTCTTGAAGCAGCTTGCCACCCCGACGTGATAGATGCCAAGAAAACCACATCCAGCGAAGGAGACGTTCATGGTTTCTCAAACAAGATGCTAGGAAGAGCAACGAAGCACCTTCGTAAGAGAGATAGGCAAAGGGTATGGACGACAAACGAGCGAAGAACATGAATGAGCCACATGCGCTGAAGGTTGGTATCGGGTTTGTATGGCCTGAGAAACACGTCATCGCAGGGGCTATTCCCATTGGCTCGTATGGAGTGGTCTGAGGATATCGGCATCCTGATTGGTCGATGCGACGAGGGCTTGGTCGCATGTGCTCACTACGCTACGATGACTGTCGGTGAGGGGGATAGGATATCCTGTTCCCCCTCACCTCCTTATGCGCCTTCATTCTCCCGCCTTAGGCGTAGTTCGTACTCGTGCTGTCTCAAGAAAGGGAATGGTTTCTAGCATGCAGTACTGACCGGGGGATTTCAAATGGACTTTTCGTCTAGAAAGTAAAATTCATCATGCATACATACAAGTACAGAAAATAGAGGTACGCTGCTTGAAAATACATTTGGTAAAGGAAGAAAGATTCCAGTCACCAAAATTTTCACAATGAGAAATAGGATTGGGTTGGGTATGACTAAAAACACTCTTTGTAATAATTCGTTTAATCACATTCTTGAGATTTTTCGATAGGAAATTTTTGGCATGGCAGTACTGACCGGAATCGCCAGTCAGCCTACTGGATCCAGCTGCTGTTCAGCAAATTTTTTTTTTCTAAATTGCAGGATTGTAGTCTAGCAACTGGACTTGCTGCTTCGAATTTTTCAATATAGCATTCAGTTGCAGTATCCAGTATGCTCTCCTCCTTGTATACTGTTGTATGGTCCCCAATCTAGTCTTAACAGTCCTGCAAACATCAAGTGCTGCAGTGATTTAGCTGCAGATGTATCCCTCTCCCCTCAACTACTCAGCAAACAATTTTAAACACATATTTTTGAATCAACATTGAATAAACGTTCGGAACGTTGATACAACGTTGGTCGAACGCAGTGCCGTAACAAGGGGTGTGCGAGCGATACAGGGCGCCGATTGGCTGCCGGATTATAGCAAAATACTGTACAAATAAAACTTTAAAAAATTGCAAATTATCCTGAATTTAACTAAATTAAACAGAAACGAATACATAATGTATTGTTGGTGCTGTGGAAACTGGAGAGGTACAGGGGAGGAGTCGTATGCGTACGAACGAATCTCGTATCATCTACAACACGTAGCGTCGAATCATGTAGCGTCGAAAACACATAGCATCAAATCACGTTCTGTCGAAAATTATCGCTGACATTCCAGGCAACGATATCGAATCACTGTGAATCACGTAGTGTCGAACCTCTTAACATCGAATCTCGTATGATAGAGATTCAGCAATAAAAATGCTCCTCCCCTTAATCACGTAGCGTCGAAAACGCGGAATATCAACTCATGCTGCGTCGAAAACACAGCGTTAAATCACGCAGTGTCGAAAATGTGTAGCATCGAATCACGCAGTGTCGAAAATGTGTAGCATCGAATCACGTAGCGTCGAAAACACGAAACATAAAATCTTGGAATCTTGGTTTTCCAAGATAACACAATTTGACAAAAGATAGCAAATTATAATAAACTCTTCTGAAAATAGAAGAATCAATGAATCAACGACTTCCACTTCCAACCTAAGAGACGCTCTTCTTTCGTTGCTCATCCGCTAGGTCTGGACGTTACACTAATTCGACCTTAAGTGATGGGACTTTTCGTTCGAAAGTGGCTTCGACGATACGAGACTCGACGCCACGCAGCACACCCCAGGGGAGGGGGGTGGGGGAGAGCTTTGGACTGATATTTCGCCTCAGTTCGGCGCTGGTCGAACGTTGCCTTGTTTGCTGGGTACCTTGTGTTTCATCATCCTGCAGTTGAATACAACAGGTTGAATTTTCCCCACCTACCCTCCTGGTGCTGTTATTGATACTTTAGAGACACCTTGTGATCATTAATGACGGAGAGGTATATAGATGAGTCGAGCATATTAAACAACATCCCTCTACGAGCAGGACCCGAGCAGTATGAACTCGTGAAGTAGTATGAAGCACATATAATTGGATGAAAGTAAATCTGAAAAGACTGCATCCCATTGTTGCGTAAGTTTGCCCCTACTCCCCCCCCTCCCCCCTTTGTTTCCCGATCTGCCACTGCTTTCTAGTCTTGTAACCAGGGCCGGATTTTCCCACTTACTGAAGTTGCGAGGCCAAGGGCAAGAGGAAGAGTGATGCCCTTTGCTCCATTTGCCCCCCTCCCCTTCCCTTCCCCCTTAATCCGGCCCTGCTTGCAACATGCACGAAAATGAAGCCCAGAGGTTTTTCAGATTCATCTTCCCCAATATTAATTCTCTCATTTACTGAAATCCTGGATATATATATGACGTATCATGAAACCGGCGAAACCTATCTTGTGGCCCGCCGATTTCCCAATTGTTTTCTTATATATTTTATTTCAGTTTTGCACGAACATACGCGCATCGAATCATATCTTCCAACTCCAAATTCCCGGCATTTTATAGCAGCCCTAGGAACGCTTGCAGGAGACATTGGTTAATGCAGGAGACATTGGTTAGTGCGATCTGCATTTTTTCCGGGGAACGGAACCCGAAACTTGAAAGCACCTGGCCAGAAGTGAGGCGCTGCCAGGAGCAGAATGTCTATCCGCAAAATGGCAGTGGATGAAGGAGCACGTGCAAGAGGCAACTACATTCCTATTGAATCCTCTTAGAAGCCTTTATTGTTGAAATTTCCTAACGGTAACGTTATGCTTAGGCCTCTAGATGCAGCCTTTGCGTGCGCAGCATAATAGGCCTACGTTGAATGTTGGCTGCACATGGCCAGTAATACGTGTTCCATATGGCCTATACTGGCCTTGATCTTCGTGTACTTGTCCTTTTCCAATTGTAGTCATGCAAAACGCTAAAGCAGTGCTGTTACATAGATTCAGCCAAATGCCCTAAACCAGAAGTGATGCTGATCTCATACAATGTAACACCTTTTGTGAGAACAAGATCTATTGTCTTCATGGCTAGTTTTCTTGTGATTTGGAGCACTTTGTTTCGATTTTTGGCGATTTTCGAGAAATTCCTGTTTGTAATGATTCATTGATTCATGAGTCATTGTAATGATTTTTCACTTAATGCTCAATGTAGAACTGTTGCACGAAATTCAAGTCAATGTCATCTTTATGACACTGTTTCTCCAAAAGGGACCTATCCTATACACAAGCACAAAGGCTGGTAATTAAGAAACACTCCCTGAGCTACCAGCTGAGCATCTCCTTACCTCAGATAATCAGCTGTTTCTTGTCAGTATCATTCTAGTGATGGTATGTGTAAATATTTGTTAATCCAACTTGGCCTATATGCAAAAAGTAAGAAAATAATAAAGGGACCATTATTCTAAAGAGCTCATTTTCCTTGCATAGGAGTCCATGGTTACTTAACCCTTTGGGGTCCAAGTACTTTGGATAAGCCTGCACTGTCATCCAAGTTTTTTCCATCCCTCATCATGAGGTCAACACGAGAAAACTCAGACGTTAAAGGGCTGTCAACCAATTGGAGGTTACAGCATTCAGGTCTCATTCTTTCATCTCTATATGGCTCGAGGGTGGGAGGGCAGGGTGTGTGAGTCAACTGCAGCTCTCCCCAACAGATACATTCTGAGGATTCTGGTTTAAGCACAAGAGGAAATGCAGCTAAGGTGCCATTTCCCAGGCCAATGAAACTTGATATATGTGAGTAACCAGTTTGGTGTCAAAGGCCAAAGAGTGAAAAAGTTACCCTATTTTGGAGACTTTCTCACTCTTTCAGCCCAACTTAGAAGGAATCTGGCTCCCTTGGTATGTGTTTATAGTTAGTTCTATGCGGTGTGCTTGGGTTTAGTGAAAACCCAAAAAAGCCAGTGAAACGTTAGTCTGAGTCTCTAACTCTGAAGTGATAATGGAATTGATTAAATTACTAAATCTTATGGGTGGAAGGGACAGAGGTCACACAAGATGGGATTGGAATGGAGGCAAGGACTGGCAATGCACTCAGCTCCTTTCATTTTAAACTGTGCTTGTAGCAGTGTGAGTATTCCTAGACATGCAATTAATGGTTACGTACAGTTATCTCGGGAAATTCTGACTGTAAGCAAATTCCGGTTATGTTTTGTGGGAACCCATGAACATCTCTCTTGTGTGTTATGATTCAATTGAAAAGTAAGAAGTTGTATTGGTCTGCAAAATGGCACCTTAACTGGAAATGCTGTCAGAGATGGACTGTTCCAATCAAAGATGGTCTCTCCACAGTTGTTTCACTTCTTTGTGCTTGATCTGATTTTCAATTTTAACCCCTTAACTGGGTAGTTTTTTGTGAAAAAAGGGAAGTTATTTTCTCAGTTTGCACAGGCAGATAGGAGAGTTATACTATTTTGATAAATCTGCAACAATCAGTGAAAATTATAGAACCCTATTTACTAAGAGTATGGATGGGTGTCTGTGGCACTGTGTACTTATCAGCTAGGCCGACCTTGCCCATGTATATGAGGATATTCCATTCATGCCTTTTGGTGGATTTGCTGATTCAGTATGACTCCATATCAAAGCAGACCCTCTCCTTGGGAATGTAAACTTTCCTACCTGGTTGGTCCTTCCACAAGAGTATGGATTCATCAAGGGTAATTCTTGGAAGGAATATATCCTGGAAGTGCTTCACAACCTAGTCCAGGACATAGAAAATCTTCAGCAGCCTTGGATTGGGATTAGTCTCAGGATCAAAATTGCTTTTAATGAAGAACAAGAAAGAGAGAAAGTCTTCATCTTTGCCTTGAAATCACTTCTCTGACAAGACTTCTTCAAAGAAGGGCATCTCTACAATTCTCTTCTTGCTGAAGTGCATGCCATTTATAGACTTCTGCAGAATTCCTTGGAAAATTAGTAGACCGATCATAAGTTTTTCCTCCTTTCGATTAGTGCCCGCCCAGTCCTTGTCCCATCTGCAAGGTTGCTGTCCACCACATGTAGTCAATCCTATTATGTGCTGTTTGGCATAGAGATTGGTTTGCCCTGCAATTTCGAAAGCAAGCCCATCAATGAGGAGAGCCTTAAAGACATCAATAGGATCTTTTCTGTCACCAAAATCAATCATGATTCCATCCTGAACCAAAGACTTGAAGGGCAGGGTTTCCTCAGCCATGTGGACCCAGTCCCTGGAATTATATTACAATCACCACCTCCATGAATCTCCATGTTTTCATTTCCATCATTGCTGCTTTTGTCATCTGATGTTTCTTCATATTCTTCTTCAATTGAAATTTACTCTCGACACTCAAAAGCTAATTTAATGAAGATATTGTCTCTGTAATGCTCACCCTCGAGTTCTCTTCCTTCCACATGATGAAATTGTTGTTAAACAGCTGATAAGTCAGGTAGAAAATGCATCCTGATATTTGACAGCTACATGGAAAGGTTCTAGACAAGTAGCCACATCATGTCAGAAGAGCGCAGGACTCACCTAAGCCACCCAAAGTGAAGAATTCCCAGAAATACAGAACCTACTTGTGGAAACATCTAAAGACATCCATTCCACATTTGCAAACATCCAAAGATGTCTTCCCCAGTAAAGGGGTTAGGAAATAAATATCGAGGTTCATCTAATTCCATTTCTCCAAAAAAGCTATGTATGTTAGCATACAATATGCTTGATCAGTATGCCTTCCAGTCCTTTGGGATAATGACAATGGACTCTGAGACATTCATCATGATTATCAGTTTATTGATATCAGTTATATTGGACTCCATTTGATGAATATTGGTTTACTGGATATTGGTACAATTTTCCCATTGGTGACATCCCTAATTGAGTCTTTATTTTAACTCTGATTCTTGACCAGTTGGTGGGGGGACAGCCAGGGTAGATTTCAGTGGCACTGAATGAGTGGTGAAGGAAATTAATTAAGTCCACTTCCAGGTTGAGCTATTCCTACTAGATGCATCAAATAGGCATAGGCAGAAACTAGACCCAGGTCATTGATATATTTGTCAGTAGGGTATTGAAACAACGATGCTGTTGTACAGGGTGGTGCAAAGGTCCTGTCTCAGGAATCTTTTTCACTGGATAAAGTGTTCAAACTGGTTGCATTGAACTTCATCACAGATTGTTCAGCCATCACAAGAGAGACTCTCATGTGCATGAGAGTATTTGCCACCATATTCACGACTGCAAAACAGCCAAAGGTAACCAGTTTGAACATTTGATTCAGTGAAAGATTCCTTTGGGCAGGGCTTTGGGCACCACCCTGTATTATCTGAAAACTAATTTGTTGTGCAGATACATGCCTGATGGGCATCTATGAGGCATGAAATACTATGATGAAGCTCATCTGTCTACTGACAAAAGGCCATGTTCAGGCTTGAGAAATGATCTGAAACGTTGCCTGCTTGAGAGTGACTGCGTTCTGTTGACTAAGAAGACCCCAAAAGAGTGCATTCTGTCACATGATCCAAGTGTTCCAGAAGAGTGCTGGAGACTAAGACAGACCTTCTTTGAATGCAAGAGATCTCTTCTTGATGCAAGGCAGAGATTCCGAGGACGCAAAGGATATTAAATTCTGGGGTAGGTTTAGTGTGCTGTTTTAATGGTGAGGGTACTGGTGAAAGCTAAAATAAGATCTAAGCTAGTTAGAAAAATCTGTGATGGAGATCCAGAGTTGTTTATCTTTTTTGGGGGGCAGAGATGGTTTTAGAAAAAAGTACCCTTATATCCCAAGACTCAGTATTTTTAAAGAATATTTGCATTTCACTTCATGCTTTTGGACAGAGTGAAAAGAAGGAGAAGTAATGACATTTTCATGTCTAAGAATATATTTTCATCCTGACATTTCTAGTGCACTTCTCATTAGAAAACTATATTATAATAATTTTCATTTCTCTAAGTAGCCAATCTTTCATAACAGCACAGTTTGCATGATGTGCAATAAGAAGAATCTTCCAGAGGTGCTTGTGACACTGCCAGGGCACTCAGCTGAGCCAAATCATTAGCTAATATATTTAGTGAGATTCTTATGTATCTGTAGTGATTTCGTTTGAATACCCTGAATGCATTGTACTCATTGGTTTTTAATTGATCAAGCTATGACAGTTGAGGCCTTAGTCTGTTGAAGTGTTTTTTTTTTTTTTGGTCATGTGGTTGTAGTAAATATGAGCTGTGTATGGAAACCTCTTCCTTCCCTGAGACCCATGCCAACAAACCCAGGCTATGCTGTTGCTGTGAGAGTTATAATTATTGTGAGAAATTCCTACTTATAGGGCACATTTTCTGACTTGTTTTGCATTTCTATTTCTAGCATTATCATCATGGCTTCCACATCTACTGACAAGGAGATGCCTGAAGAAGGCTTGGCCAAATTGAAGGTAATTCAGCAGTCTGAAGATGATGAGACCAATCAGACTTATGTCATTGAAGGGGAGGACCACACCCTTGGGAATGCACTTCGATGGATGATAATGAAAAATCCTGAAGTTGAGTTCTGTGGATATACAATCCCTCACCCCTCAGAGGAGAAGATTCACCTCCGCATCCAGACTTTGTCAGGGACTGCACTGGATTCTTTAGAAACAGGTCTGAAAGATTTGTCCAAGCTCTTTGAGCATGTTCTTGATAAATTTGAAGGTGCTGTGAAGGAATTAAAAAATGGTGTTACTGAAGGGAAAAGCAGCCCATGAAGTGTAAGTATGGTCATTTGGAGAAATGAATAAAATGGTTCATCTCAATGGGGAGGAAGTTGAGCTGTGAAATGTGCACACTGAAACATGGAAACAAGTGCTCATGTACAGGAACAGGATGAGTGCTGTTCACCAGAATCTAGAGACTTTGTATACACACTATATAGCTTGGCTAATTTTTGTTTTTATGAATTGAATTCCTTCATCTTTATCCAATGCAAGGCTTGAGAATGTTAATTAACATTGGCATTCATGGTCTCTCCAGATTTGATGCAACATTCTTTCATTAAATTCTCAATTTCCTAAAAAAAAAGATTCTTAATTTTCAAAATAGACTCTCAGTAGTCATTCAGAAAATGTATTCATCCAAACCATCTTGCATCTGAATGATGTGTTGGTTTCAATAGGAAAAAAAAAATCATCAGTGGTTGAAGCACAGCACTTTGCAGAATGGCTAATGAAATACAGAAACTTGAGTACTTTAGTGCTGTATTTATTCTTTTGAAAACTACCCCAAAACCACATGTGAACATAAGGACAAAAGCCTTTGATCATTGGTAACCATCTTCAAACAAATCAGGCCTGATGGTGCAACATCTGAGTACAGGAATCTCACATATGTGCAAAGGATTATCAGAGAGGAATCGGCATTGTGATTCTCACCTTTCATTGCTTCCTCATGTACGAAAAACACAGCCAACGACTAGATCAGGGCTTTCACAGAAAAATAGATATATATGGAATCGAAACAGTATGGGGACACTTATTATTTCTCTATACATTGTGTGGAAATATCTAGGAATCCCAATAGCAAAGAAGAAAAGCCCACAAAGTTTGGGGAAGCTGAAGGGAAATGGTGTTGCTGAAAAGGTGATCTTTCAGTAGAAGAAAAGGAGCCTTTCTTGGGCAGCACGAGTGAGAACATGCCACTCCCTCTTGATGCTGATATATTGAAAAATGGCTCGCAGACAAATCAGCAAGCCTGTTAAAAAAAAAAAGAGTCTCTTGAATTTTAGAATTGGTATCATCCAAACACCAAGTATGGTTGAAGTGCTTACCAAAAGCCATGATAAGCCACCAGAGCCAGTTGTTCTCATGATTCACAAGGTCAGTGGAATGCTTGACTATGAGGGTCCACTTGGCCAAGGAAAGGCCAAATCCTGCCAGGGCTCCATAACGACCAGCGATTGTCTGACAGAAGCAGATGAGGAGCAAGAAGCCCACCCAATTGAAGAGGAATGCCACTGTTGGGAGTTAAATAAAAAAATTAGTCAAGATAGGTACTACTAACCTAAAAGTATTTGGTTTACTGTTTTCTTTTTAAATGTTAATCTCAACTGTGGAGGAAAACAACAGCTTTTGGTCTCAAATACCAATATGGCCAGCTTAGATGGTCATGAAAAGGGATGTACCACTTTGATTAAGATTTTCATTAATTTCATGAGTCACAATGGAAAATGATCTAAAAGAGTTATCCTTGTAGAAAGAGACACCATTAAAGATAGATCAATTTATTTGGAGCAGAGTCTTGCTTCCCAGTTAATTGCCAAGCATTGCAGAGTGAATTGGGAGAGGAACCTAAAGGTTCCAATGAAAAACAAAATAGCATGACATGCATTCATTTCTGAAGAAAGACACAGTGACCATGTTCTCAATTGAGAGAAATGTTTTCAAGGTGTGAGAACTAGTATAGCTTGCCTATCAATCCTGTGCCAGAATAGCAATTAGACATTACATGAAGGATATCTTACCTATGCATAGAAATAGGAAGAAAACTTTTTTTTTTTTTTGGGGGGGGGGGGGGGGGGGGTG